>DF242271.1:11810-61258 GCA_000507305.1 Breviolum minutum Mf 1.05b.01 | reverse complement strand
CTCCGTTTTTTTAATTTTTTTTAGTTCTCAAAACTAGAGTTTCCAGAATTAAAAAAATTAAAAAAATCAGAGGCTCCGTTTTTTTTTTAATTCTCAAAATTAGAGTTCTAGAATTAAAAAAATATAAAATGAAAAAAATGAAAAAATAATTGTTTCCAACTTCTGGCCTTCCCGAATTCCAAAAATAATTTCGAGAATTAAAAAATTCTAAAAAATCAGAGGCTCCGTTTTTTAATTTTTTAATTCTCAAAATTAGAGTTTCCACAACTAAAAAAATCGGAGGCTCCGTTTTTTTAATTTTTCAATTCTGGAAATTAGAGTTTCTAGAATTAAAAAAATAAAAAATTCAAAAAATAGAAAAATAATTGTTTCCAACTTCTGGCCTTCCAGAATTCCAAAAATAATTTCCAGAATTAAAAAAATCAGAAACCCCGTTTTTTAATTTTTTCATTCTGGAAATTGGAGTTGCTAGAATTTGAGAAATTAAAAACACGGATCGTCTATTTTTCATGTTTTTTCAATTCTCGGACCCTATTTTCGATTATTAAAGAAACTAGAAACTTGAAAAACTAAGTGTTTCCAACATCTGGCCTCCCATAATTCCAATATAATTTCCGGAATTTAAATTCTTTTAACTTTGGAAACTCAAACAAAAAAAATATTTGTTTCCAACTTCTGGCCTCCCAGAATACCAAAATAATTTCCAGAATTAAGAAACCATAAGAAAACGGAGCCTGCCCTTTTTGTATTTCTGGAAACCTTAATTTCCAGAATGAAAACAATTACACAACCTGAAGGCAATGAAAAGATCATTGTTTCCAACATCTAACCTTCCAGAAATCCAAAAGAAAAACCAGAATGAAAAAAAATCAAAAAAGGAGCCTATAATTTATTTTAAATTCTTTTCATTCTGGAAACTCCAAATAAAAAAAAATGTTTCCAACTTCTGGCCGCCCTGAATTCCAAAATAATTTCCAGAATGAAGAAACAATAAGAAAACGGAGGCTCCCCTTTTTCTAATTCTGGAAAACCTGAAAAAATGAAGAAATATTTGTTTCCAAGAACTGGCCTTCCAGAATTCAAAATAGTTTCCAGAATCCAAAAAAAATCAGAGCCTTTTGACTAGATAGGACAGCCGCGCTATATACCGCAAGTCCAGGCGGAAGTTTTTTGATGGGAGAGATGTTTAGAAAAAAGAACAACAAAACAGAATATCACAAACACAACTACAAGAATTACTATTGAAACAAAATACTGCAGCGCGTACGGACAGGCAGTATCAAGTCAATCAAGACCACCTACACTAGAAGTTCTTTTTTCAAGGAGTTACTGTACTACGCCAATTCGTAGAATGATAGTTCCATTGCCACTACCATCAAGACAACCAGAAACAATAGATTTAACAAGAGACGATGTGGAAGATGAACAAGAGCAGTTTTTTTCCAGAAATGATGTCAGCGCGAGGAACCAGTAGCTGTAGAGATGCTGAAAGGACAGATATGGATAAGAAACAAAACCTGATATATTGCTCATTACAAGCTTCAGGGCAAGATGCTGATGTTGATGCTGGACTTAATGTGGCATTGAGGGTTTTAGACATTCGAAGAAGTTAAATCAAATGAGTTAGCGCGTAATAAGAAACATAGAGATGAAGTAGTCAGAACACTAGCCCAAACTGGATACATATCACAGCCTGCTGTAATCAGTATCTAGAACTACTTGAACAAGAAAAACAAGCAAAAGGACAACAGTATAAATAAAAGTTTAGAAACTTGGCAGATTATATGCAGATAACATGTAACAAATGTATAGCCTCTATATCAGTAAGAAATGTTTTTGGTAATAAAATCTACTAATCATCATTAATAACAATGACTGCAACTAAAACTAGATTGAAGAAGACAAAGCAGGTAGCAGATGATGGCTTGGTACTTGTTACTACATTATCGTAAATACTCACACATACAATCCATCAGAAAAAATGACATTTTCAAATTTAATAAGGCTACACAGCATCCAGACTCGGGATGAAATAATACACACACAACAAATACAAATAGACCATGAAGCAACACATACATATGATGACCAATGCAAATAAAACAGATAAGAATGCTCAGCGCAGATATATATATATATAAAGATATATTTTTAAAAAGTGAAAGGTTATGACAGAAGCTTTGATAATGATAAACAGACACAAGTTGAATCGTATCTCCCAAAAAAAGGATGAAAGGACAACTCCACCAAGTGATGAAGATGGCGAAGGATTATGAGTAGAATGTTGGAAGAGGCTTTCCATTAGCGGAGTTTGCTTTAAACACAGCAATAGTTGGAGCAAATCTTACACTGGCATCAAGTGATGCATTGGTTGATTTACCACCAGCCCCACATCAATCATCAGAAGAAGAGCAACACAATACAGAAGTTATTCGTGTTCATTCATCACCGCCTAAAAAGCCATTAACTCATCATCCTCAGATGTTGAAGAAATACCACCGCTCGTAGAAGTATCTAGTAGCAGTTTATCAAGACAAACTCCTACATCAACAAAACCAGCGCCATCATGTCCAGCAAGTAGCGCCAAAACAGCCCCTAGGCGGAATGTTTCAAAAGAAGTACCAATAGTTAACATTAGCTCAATCTCACAGGGAAAATTCCATTCAGCTACTACAACAACTAGTCCTAGATGACTGTATTTTAAAACATCTTTCATTGATGGTTTTCCAAGTTCATCCCTTTTTTTGAGGCATACTCGGGGTCTTCTTGTTCCTAATAATAAAACGTTTGGTAGATAGACGTTTGAGCCTTACATAATTTCTTCTAATGTTAAATCCTCAAGTCTTTTGCACATATAAATCGTCATGTCTCAAAATAGTTGTTCTTTAAAAGTTGATGTATTATATACAACCCGCTTAAAGGAAACACATTATCACATTTGAACATAAAATGATGTTCAAAACTATCTATTATTTTGTGACCAAAAATGTATAGAAAAATCTATCCAGCATCTGGGAATAGAAGAGACAATATAAAGAATAAGATTCCGACACCAACCCTTCAAAAATTCAACGCAATCCTGTGCTGCTATGAGGATGGAAAAATTGCTAGAAAAGAAACTGCTGACAAACTCATCAATGGCATTCCGTCAAAGGATGATAAGAAATTAAAAAAAGGGTAAAAGAATATGAAAAGGTAGTGACAAAGTATGAGAATGCAAAACCTATAGGTTCAAGAATAATTGTAAGGCAGGCAGCAAGGAAAGCAACAAAGGTAAGGACACAACAAGCCATATCATTAAGGCTAAGGAAAAAGACTGGCCCGGAAGACCTAGCAAGGGCATCAAAAGCAATAACCAAGATAGCAAGGGAGAGACTACTGACAACGGAAAGACTTATGCCATTCAATATGTGCCTTTCTCTCTGTCAGGCGCTAAAACGGCAGGTTCTTAAGAAGAGGGGAATACATGCAGACTGAACTTAACCCCGACTGCTTGACAGTAAACGAGGCACTGAAGAAAAACAACCACATTGATAAGGAATGCTGGATTAATGCACTGACTGACGATTATGCCTATATCTGGGAGAGAGACAAGAAAGCACACACTGCAAAACAACTAACTAGAGAGGGAATACTAGAATCAGTATATAACAAGACCGTTGAAGAGCTTAAACAGAGTGGAGCATCTATAAATGTGATGGAGAAGGTATTCAAGAAGTTTAATATATCAAAGCAAGGTTTTATGATATTGACAGCAACCTTATTTACAAACACTACCCTGTGGATTTTAACGGTAGGAGGGTTGTTACCTTCAATGGTTTAGTTCTAAATTATCATTTCTACACATAAAATCAAAACCTAAAGTCATTGAAGAGCAAGGAATTGCCTGAAAACAATTGCTGTGTAAAATGTTATCAGCACTACTATATACATGATAGAAAGGAAGCAATGACATACACAATGATAGATGACATTAATGACATACTCAAGCAAAAAAGATAAAGATGAATTTCACATCATATTAAAAGACAATGATTTAGACACAGCAATGTATCAACTGAAGCAAGTAGGATAAGAATCCCATTTCAAAAACAATGCAGGCAAGGTAGCAGAGGTCTTAATGAGTTTGAAGCACCTAATGGACAAGAAGCAAAAAAATCAAAGAAGTTACGTACATCACTAGCACACACACTTGATATATGTATATGTATAGACAACATTAGTGAAAACATAACAGTAGGTTGATACAGAACAGAAGTACAACAAAGTAAGCGAGGAGATGTTTAAAATTGTTTAAGTCTGGTACAATGTCTTGTACAGAAAACCAGAAGTCCTTTCACACAGATCTTGATGTATATAGCGATACTTGATGAATGAAGAATAATAGTTCCCTATGATGAGTTTAAGCATTTAAATAGTGGTACTGAAACATGTCGCATTGATAGGAATAGTAATTCGGCGTCTGACATTGCTAAAGTTCCAGTTTTTCAAAAGTTTGATATTTGGAAGCCTTGTGGTGATAATCTGATGGTAATAGACTTGGAGATTCAACTCTGTATTTAGTTAAGACTTGTCAGGGTAACATCTTTTTTCCCTGCAGTTTAATTTAGTCTATGGTAAGCATCTCAAGCAATTGATTGGCAGAGGTGTTGTTGTAAAGATACTGCTTTAAAACAGCCATTTCTTATACAAGGTAAGAAGTGTAAGAAAGCCATTGGTGACCTGTAAACGGCTCAAACCAGTGATGACAGGATAGAAGACAACAAGATTACAACGACCCTCACATAATATAGCCTTGGGTTTGCTAGACAAGTCTTGTAACAGAAAAAGTGTGAGTAGAATGTTTGATGGCACCAAGGAGGCGCTAAATCATCAGAAGAAGCATGGAGGTAAAATTTGTGTAATGGGTGAGGTAGAGATGGAAAAGTCTTTGGAATGGAGAGAGGCTAGATGATAACTGGACTGTTGAAACTGAGGATGGAGGACCATATTTTCAAAACAAATATGGTGGTATTTCATACTCGAATCTTGATTACAAAATTGATGATGGTACAACCTATTGGCGTTATGAAGATGCAACTTATCAAGGACACAAGTAGGCGAACACAAACAGTAAATACTTCAGTGTCAGCACAACAGGAGAGAGAAAAATGATAAGCGACTTTAGATACATTGTAGAATTTCTCGTGCAAAATCATAACTTTGATATGTATGAAAATTATGGGAAGTTAAAAGCAAAAAACAATCACGGTTTTTGCTTTTTAAAAATGATGCATTCCACGTTGCTAAAAGGGATGCCCGCAAGGCTAAGAAGGTATTAGACTTTGGCCGCGAGATACGCAAATGAAGGGTTGAAAGCAACAAGGTAAAGGTAAATTACACTAGTCAGAGGTACAGCTGGAGACATAATGGGATACCAACAATACCAGTTTATAAATGAGAAAGAGAAGAAGTGGACGATGACTGGGATGTAGAGAAGCAATTTGTGAAAGGATTATCTGATGAAAGAGGATGATGTCGAAAGGAAAACATGTAGGCAAGGATTTGATAGGCAAGTATTCAGAGAAGATTGGTTGTCTATTATACTTTGTTCATTGTACCCCAGAATTTGCTAAAAGAAGAGGTAGGGTGTGATGCAGAAAACTTAAATGCATGATTTAACATTCCAGTATTTAGACGTGATAGTCCAGCTAGTTACGATTAAAGCGGTTATCAAGTAATACTGTAGTGTTTGATGAAATCTATTTGGGTTTTCTGTGAGGAGAACCCTGACCCTGATCTTATTACCATAGGAGCTTGTGCCAGAATGTAGAGGAATATGTAGATAGTTGTATTGACACAACCTTGAAGCAAAACATTTTTTTCAAGATACGTAATAGAGTAGGAGACAACGACACAGAAGAAGGAGAGACAAACACAAGGAAGTTAGATACAACGTATGATGACGGGTGGATTCAAAAATTGGATGTTGAAGAGTGGATGCTCAAGCATTTTAAAATAACAAAGGATGTAATGCAGAGTGAGAACAACATAGCATATACCAATGTCATACGTCAAGCAGTACCATCTGAAGTATCAAGAAGATGAGGTAAACAGGAAAACTATGAAGTGGGAGGGATGCTAATATGCAGATTGCATAGGAACGAAGAGGGAGGTAAATTTAATGTAAATATAAGATGGTTCGTTACAAAAGTAGAAGGCAATATGCTTCAAATACAGGACATCAAGAATAAAGATAATGTAAGAACAATAAATGAAAATTTTATTGACGGACATTTTAGATATGTGTACTGCTCAACTTGTCATAGCCTGCAAAGATCATCAAGTAGAAACATTCCAATACACGAATGGCAAATATCATATCTGGCAAGCAGAGAGTGGCTGTGGTGCGCTCTCACAAGAGGAAGGGATTTTAACAATGTCTATTTCTGCAAGAATGATAAGGCGGATGAAGAGACGCAAACGAATGTAGTAATAGGATAGTTCAACAACAAAGTAGAAGGCTGGAAGAAGCAGAGTAAAGTGCTGGTACAGAGATAGATGAAAAGATCTTTGTTAATGAAAATTGATGTTGAAACATTTTACCCGTTTATACGAAAAAAGAGCCCGCGCCACATAGACCCAAAAATTCCCTCCCACCTCCCCCCCTCCGACGAAGGTCTGAAGCCTAAAGCCCCCCCTTAAGGTGACCTTAAGCCCCCCCGGAAGCCCCCCTTAAGATGACCTTAAGCCCCCCTTAAGCGCCCCTTAAAGTCAGCANCCTTGAAGCCCCTCCTTAGGGTACCCCCCCCCTTAAGCCCCCGCTGAAAGTACTTGGAAACCCCCCTTCCGATACCCCCCCTGAAACCCCCCATGAAGGTACCTGGAAGCCCTCCGTTAAGGTACCCCCCCTTAAGCATCCCCGTGAGGTGACCCTGAAGCCCAGTATACATTCCGTAGCACTTTGAACACGGGGTACATTACAGGTTTGGACATGTGTAAAGTGGTTGAAGGCTAGAACCTGAAGGGGTGGCTTAAAGGGGGGGCTTAAGGTTAACCTTAAGCCCCCCTTCAATTGAAGGGGGTTGGGTCCGTTATGGGATGATGAGGGTAAATTGCATCTAAATTTGAAATAGCCTGCAAGCTAGATGCAAACATCCGGGACTCAGACTAATTGCCTTGTGCGCAGCAATGACCAAGCGGAAAATAATAAGTTTCAAAAACTGAATCACGCAATCTTCCAGCCAATTCATTGCTGATGGTGGTTCCTTTAGGACGTAACCGCCAGCCTGAAATATCAAAGTTAAACAGATTATGCATCGAGAAAGCATCAAGTATGACTCTTGGACCTGTTGCAGTTTATAACAATTCAGAGTGGACCCCTTGCATTGAGTCTAGTGTCCTTAATGTCTTGGAACCTAGTCCAGGTAAAAGTTTCAAACAGTCTCAAGAGTTGCTCATAAGTTGAGTTATGAAAAAGAAGCTTGTTTTTTTTTGCTGTGTGCTGCTTGCATGCCACGAAGGTTGCAGGCGCAGCCCTCCAGTCAGCAGAATAGCTGAAAAGACGGAAGTATTTTTTTTTGCTGGCGGCTGCTTGGGTTGATCCGGGGCGGAGCGCCCTTCAGTCAGCTGAACAGAGGTGTCAAAGACGCTATGGTCGAATCCACCAAGTTGGTTGAACATCAATTTATGACAAAAACATGCAAAAGGCCGAAATAGAAAACAACACGCAAAAAGAAAGAGAAAGAAGGAAACCATCACAGATTGGACCAGGATTGGAAAAGAGGGCTCGAATGAAGTCATACAGACAGCACCTATGCCGGAACAACAGGCGAAACGACATAGGTAGACGATGGCTTTGGTGAAACCAAAAAGGTGGCACCTACGCCAGAGCCAGTGTGCAAGTCGCAAAGGGTGGAGGATATGTCGCAAACGATGGAGGATATGTAGGAGAACAAATTTACAAAGTGTTGGCCTTTAATTGAGTATTTCTTATGAAATACTGACTTGTGAGAAGTTAAGTGCGAGGTAAACCCTCCAGCAATTACTTCTCTTAAGCAAAAGTGGTGAAACAGTAGTGAAACGTGAAACTGCACCCACCTCAGAGTCCGCTCAATTTATCTTGGCTTGGCGAAGTAAAGACAGGTCCAGCCAGGCATAGGTTGCAACGCTATTCCAGAAGCGGCTCAAAGTAGTGGCAGTAAAAAGCCCAGCGCGAGGGCAGTATCCAAAGAAACGTAAAACTATGCGAAGCAGGGGGCGTCCGAAAGGGAGGTGATTGGATTAATAAGTCAAGGAGAGTGGGAACAAGAATGTGAATTTATAATCTTAATGTGTGTGGATGAAGGTAAAGGCGAAGAAGTGAGATACAAAGAGGAAGATAGGAGGACAAAAACTTGTGTAAGAAAGTTTCGGTGGACAAGTCAGAGCGTGAGGTTTGAGGGGAAGCAAAGGAGAAGTAGGGTCCAGTCACGTGTGAGAGAGTGCGGAAATAAAACAATGGTGATGAGATAGGTGAGCTCAAGAGGACGAGCGGACAGTATGCTACAGGCTGGTCACTCCATTGCTCTCCCTTCCTGTAAAGGTGTGGGTAGTTTCATTGTCGACCCTCCAAAAAAGAGAAGAACAGAGATTTGCAAAATGAGTGCATTGGTGAAGCAAGTTCGACATTCAGTGGTGATGTACCAAGCGACAACTAGCAGAGTAGCCGGTGGTCCGCCGCATCCAGCAATACAGGCGGCATCAGTTGCATGGACGGTAAATAGGAAAGACGACTGTAGACGTATGAAGATCATAGGCGGTGCCAGCGCGAAAAAGCTCCCGACATGGCTGCCAAGGACTACTTTGGATCAAAGGTTGGTAAGGTGTTGCCAAGGCTCTGACAGTCATCAAAACTTCTTGGCTAAGTGCAAAGAAACACTGCAAAGCATCTTAAAAAAGGGATTTTAGCAAACAGAGCTTTGCCTAAATTGCTCCAGCATCGCTCTTAACTGCACAAGGATGTACCTTCTTGAAACAAAAGCAACGAATTGGACGAATGACGGTGTCATTTGGAAGCAAAGCGGTGAAACAACAAAAACTGTCAAGCAGCAAGTGAAACAAGCCAGTCACTCAGATTCCTCTCAGTGCTGCACCTCAACAAAATAGCAATATACCCATAGTAAAAAGTCACCCATTAACCATTGCACGACGGATGTAAAAAAACCTCTACATTCATTTCTATAGAAAATAGACGTGTAGAAGAAGACTCAATCCGACCTCTTGTGGAAAGTCACCCTTAAAAGTCGGTTTAAAGGGAACTAAAGGTGACTCTTAAGCCTCAAACTCCACCTTAAGCCTTCTCTTAAGTCCTCCTTTAAGGTCAGCACCCCTCTTAAGTCGCCCCTTAAGGTGACTTTAAACTCCCCTTAAGCCGCTCTTAAGGTGACCTTAAGCCGTCCTTTAAGTCCTCCGTTAAGGTGACCTTAAGGTACATCCCCCGTAAGCCGCTGAAGGTATCTTGAAAACCCCTCCTTAAGGTACTTCTCCTTAAGCTCTCGCTGAAAGTAGCCGCCCTTAAGCCCTTCCATAAGGTGACCCTGAAGCCCAGAATACATTCTGTAGCACTTTGAACACGGGTTACATTACAGGTTCGGAGATGTGTAAAGTATGTATCGAAGCAGTCCATTCCGTAGCACTTTGAACAAGAGTTACATTACAGGTTTGGACATGTATAAAGTATGTACCCAAACAGTTCATTCCGTAGCACTTCGAGCAAAAGTTATATTACAGGTTTGGACATGTGTAAAGTATGTGCCATATTCATTCCGTAGCACTTGGAACAGAGGTTACATTACAGGTTTGGAGATGTGTAAAGTGTGTACCGAAGCAGTTCATTCCGTAGCACTTGAATGCGGGTTATATTACAGCTTTCGACATGTGTAAAGCATGTGCTATATTCATTCCGTAGCACTTTGAACAGAGGTTACGTTACAGGTTTGGACATGTGTAAAATATGTATCTTAAGGGGGAGGTTAACTTAAGGAGGACTTAAGAGAGGTACTTTGAGGTCACCATAAGAAGAAGAGGCTTCAGAGTCACCTTACAGGGAAGCTTAAGTTCCAGGTACCTTCAGGAGAAGCTTTAGGGGAGGTTTTTTTCAAGGTAGGAGGGGGTATCTTCTTAGAGGGGCTTCAGGTACCTTCAGGTACCTTAAACTCACCTTAAGGGGAGACGTAAGGGAGACTACCTTAAGGGACTTAAAGAAGGACTTAAGATCACCTTAAAGGGTCTTAAGGGCGAGACTTAAGGTCATCTTAAGAGAGAGCTTAAGGAGGGTACCTTTAGGTCATCTTAAAGGTGCTTAAAGGGGACTTAAGGTCACCATCTCACTCCATCTCACTTTCGAAGACAGCAGCGCAACACACGAGGACATATATTGGCGGGTCGCACAGCAAGGTGGACAAGGCCACCAACAAGCAATTCTCAAGCGTCCGCCGCCAAGAACACCCACGTCTCACATTGCAGTCGAACTGGACCAGTCGACTATGTCTCGTGCTGGCTCGGCAATGCAGGAAAAAAAACGCCAAAATGGCTTCGAGGTGAGAAGACGGAAGTAACCAATGACAAAGTGTCCGGTGAAACAATCCGTTCAAGGCGCACTACTGCGTTCCTGTTAGTTGGAGTGCAAGCAACTTGACCAACCTAGAAGTTGGTGAAAGCACTGAGAAAGACTGTTTACGATGCTTTTCTTGCACAACTGCTTTTTTTTTTTCGCTCGACACGTTTCACACTTTGTGAGCTGCGCTTTGCTTGAGAGTTTGACTCGTAAAGAATGACTCATTGTATTCGTGGTTGGATTTCCATAACACTCCCATGTTGATTTCCAATGACTACCAAATTTTTGTGCATTCCTTTTGTGTTCAATTATATCCATCCGCTTATCTTTCTCACTCTGGCGTGGGTGCTTTCTTGCGATTTCACCAGAGCCCTCTTCTTGTACCCGTTTGTGCTTTCTGGCTTCAGCTACTGGATTTTACGTATGGTTTTGCTTGTGGCCTTTTTGCACGTCTTTGCTTAATGTTTTGATGATGTTTGGAATGACAAGAAAACATTTTCTGTTTGGTGTTGCTGCCGAACTGACGCTGCAGCTAAGAGGTTTTGATAGCAAGATGCAAACAGAAAACTAATACGTTGTAGTTCTTTGCTGGAGTACTTTCTAGCACAGAGTAGCACTGGAGTAGTACGTTGTATAGTGCAGTACTAGTACTTTGTAGTACAGGGCAGTACTGGCCTGGTACAGAGTAGTAGTGGAATAGTACGTTTGTACTGGAGTAGTTCTTTGTAGTACAGAGTAGTGCTGGAATAGTACTTTGTAGTACAGGGTAGTACTGGCCTAGTACAGAGTAGTAGTGGAATAGTACGTTAGTACGTTAGTACTCAATTAGTTCTATGTAGTACAGAGTAGTGCTGGAATGGTACTTTGCAGTACAGAGTAGTACTGGAGTAGTACTTTGTAGCCCTGGAGTAGTACGTTGTAGTTCTTTGTAGCACAGAGTTGTGCTTTGGATCACCACATCGTCACAGAACCACTTCGAACCACACAATGTGAGTTCACAACCAATGGCATCTTAAGCTCATAACAGTTAACATTCCATCCCATTGCTGGGCACAACCATGACATCGCATTGCATCACGTGACATGACACAACACAAGGAATCACATCCCATCAAATGACGTGACCACCACATCAAATGCGCAAGGCGATTTGCTGTCCCATGGTGGAGATGTGGCCTGTTTTGATGTCATGAGGTTGCTTGCGGGGTGAGATGAAGTAATGTGGTTGGTTGTGAGGTGCGGTATAGGGTGAGCTACTGTGGTTTGTTGCGCTGTGGCATGTAGGCGAATTCTTTCTTGGCTATATATTTTTCTTTTCTGCTGAAACTTCCGCCCCCGGCTTGCCCGGCTCTACTTGGATATAGTACCTCAGTAGTTCGGATGTAGGTTGCAATATTTTCAACCGGAATGGCAGTACGGCAAGCTAGACCGCTCACACTTGTTGACACAAAAATGTATTTCCGTGAAACTGGCCACGGGATGCAACAAGAGTCGAATGTACAAGGCATTTGGTTTTAATATGTTTATTGCATGCTTTGGATTTTAACGTGTTTTGTCACAACGTTTGCGTAAAGGTGTGTTGACTCGTATTGGGTTGAACACTTGAATGCCAAGCCGGAGATTTGTTTTTTGCAACTGGCTCTTCTACCCTTGTTCGTTTTTTAAATGGAAAACACATTGTGGATTTTAGGAGGAAAACACCTTGTGTTCGCAAGGTTTACTTCAAGGGTTGTTAGACGGTATTGAGTTGAACAAGCGCAAAGTATTTGCTTACATGTTTTTTGCACACAAAGCCGATGTTTAGTTTTTTCAAAAATATATTGTTCACAAAGTTCGCGCAAAGGTTTGTTGAATGGGAATTTTGTTTATTGCAACTGGCTCTTCTACTCGGGGTTAAGTTTGTTCCACAGACTTTATGCTAGTAATTATTTTGCCTTTTACATGCGCTTCTTGAATGCAGAGCCGGCGGTTTGTTTTTTTTTGTGAATGCGAAGAAGGCTTTTGGCTTTTGGGAAGGTGATTTGAAATACCTTTTGTTTACAAGGTTTCATGCGTATTGAAAGTAGCGTTGGAATCTAAACCAGCTTTTGTTTTTTCTTTTCAACGCATGCGGGGGGGTTGCTTTTGGGAAAGGTGTGCAAGCGCTTTGCTTCTCCTGTTGAATGCAAAATAATGCGCACAGATTCGCTGTGGTTGTATTTTTCCTCAATGTTGTTGGGGATACCACTTGAGCTTGTGTTTTTAACTCACTCAGCCAATGGCCAACCTGTAAAGTTTTTGGTGATTACATATTTAGTTGATGAAACAAATGATTTGTTTTATTTGATGGTCCTTTGGCTGAGTAAGTTACGTTCTGAAATCATGAACAAAATCGCAGTTTGAAGGGATTTTTGGCATTTCACCCTCGGCTTTGTTTTCTCAGTGTCTTTGAGCCAATTTAGTGGTGTCCCCGCGGCCCTTCGGGTGCCAAACCCGAAGGATCCCGAGGTGGGGAGGGAAGGGATGAACTGATGAACCTCATTTTGGTACCAAAATCAAAGTCAGAATCAGGGTGGACATTTGGCTAAGAAAATTCCGATCCATTAGTTTGGAAAAAAATCAGAAATGGCAGGATCCTTCCTTTTGGGGAGTTTGAATGGCCACAAGCGAGGAACATCATATTTTTGCAAACGACGACACGATGATAAAACGGTGAAATTGGGAACCAATTGTAATTCAAACAGCTCTGATACTCAAATTGTTGAAGCAGTTTGCTGGCTGGATTTGCGACAGGATGCTGCGCTTGGGGCCATATCCGCCTCCTCTCATTGAGATATCGGATCCTGAGGAGAACCAACACTTGGCAGGGAGAGTTTCTGGGATGCTGTGAGAGGGATTTATCACATCCCTGAAATAAAAAAGGTACCATGGACCATCCTGAAATTTCTAAATTATCTATCTATACATATATATTATATATAAATGCAATTTTGTTTGTGTTCATCTATGCCGATTGTAACAGTGTTTACAGGGCTTTTGTTGGTAATTTTGAGCGCTTGGTGTAAACGCCTTTGAGCTTGCCAGCGTCCATTTAGTCATGCGTGAATCGAAGGCAAAGCGACAACCTGCTCAGGAGCTTTGGACAGAAAAGGCGGAAGGTGTTCCACTCTTGGCCAGTGAACTTGACGTACCTTGGCGGATGGTTGGAAGGTGTCATTCAAGAATATCAAGCTTCAATCTTCAGTGAAGACGACTTTTTGGGACGTACGAATTCCTTCTCCTGGAAAAAAGATGCTGTAATGAGGTACCCAGATTTTTGAAAACAAGCAATTCTCCGACTTTTTCCTGAAGTTTTGGCAGAAAACCAGAAAACCAACCCATGAATTGATGAAATGTTGGATCTATTCCCTCGTTCCCAGGTGTCCACCGTGTTCCCAGAGGATTTAGTGGAAGTCTTGGAGGTGGGTTCTGAAAATCATGAGATCCAAAAAAGGTGGAAACAAAACACATGGTATGTTTCTGTAAAGATGTAATATAGATACATATTGATAGATATTTGTGATCGGCGGGCCTACCTCTGGGAGGGGTTGCACCAGGTGTATATACATATATATATATATATATCATTTGTTTCAATCTTTCAAGTTCTGATATAGTCAAAAACAATGTAAATACCACTGTTTTGTGAGCATGTGACATTTCAAACATCTGAACACCCTCTGCAGGAATTCTAATGCTTGCCATCAAAAAACACTGGAAAACGCAAACCAATACCAGGATATGTATCATTGAAAACCTTCACAAAGCTCAAAGAATGCCCTATCTATCAGATCTTGGTGCCGTCCAGGTTCTCCATTCAAAAACAGTTTAGAGTCGAAAGGTGCAATTCAAATTCACAATGGGCAAAAACACTGACCTGTCTCAAATGTAGTTTTGAAATGTTTTGAATGCAGAGCTCCGAACTCTAAATTTGAAACAACAAATCCACATGAACGGAAAAAATGGTGTCTCCAAAATTCGATTTAATCGTTGACAACTTGCAGTGCAACACATCCGAAGTATAATAGAACAGCCAATAGTGCCAACTCCAAACCTACACCGCAAAATTCACATGCATGGAGCATTGAAAAGAAGAGCGCGAGAACCAATCTGTCCCAAAGCTTATTTGAAAAAAGGTACCCGCAAATGCGTTGTTCGTCATGATGTATGCTGAAACGGGTGGGTGAGTTTCTGCACCAAAAAACTGTTGACCGAATCAGGCCAAACCTGGCTCGGTGCAGGAGATCCGTGAAATGATGGGGAGTGATGGTCGGTGAATGTGGCCCAACACTGTCATGGAATTTGAAAGTAAATTCCATGAATGACATGGAATACTAGTACAAAATAAGGCCTTCTTTGATGTGAATGGAAATTTTATCATTTCAAAGGATCACGGTTCATTTTCAAATCTGGTATGTGTTTGGTGGTCAGCGCTTTGGGCACAGGAGCATATCAATGCAGTGCTGGGCTTCAACACTTGCCGCAAACTGCAGGAATACATGGAGTGAAAAGGGAGGATGTCCTGTTTCACAACCTTTTTGTGTTGTTTTCTCCCCTCTAGGAAAACAAACTTGACACGAAAGTAAACTTTACTCAGTTCTCTATATTTTCATTATACAGACTCTTTTTCACGTGAATTTGCCTGATGTTTTTCTGCTTGTTCCACAGTTTCAAGAGCTGCCACGGCAGTGTTAGTCTCTTCACAGGGCTGTGCCTTCAACTCACCTTCCTTTTTACTAAAATCCAGTGGATTGTTTTCTTCTTTTCAAAGGAGGACAAGCACACTGCGATATAATATTGGGAATAATGAATAATGTATAGATACAATATGAATATGATATAAAATGTATGTAATCATATGAAATTTGTGCTTGATTTGCATCCCTCAGCTCAGGGTGACATACCATGCCATAAATTTGCATGACTTCACCAGGCTCACACCGAAGGAGTCTTCTTCGAGGAAACGGAACAGCGTGAGGACTGTGGCACGGAGGTAGTTTTGGTGGTTTGGAGTGGAGATTTGGTACAGACATTTTTCAACCATTTCTGTGGAAGCTCATTGGACCGCAATCTACTTGATGATTTGTGATCTTCCAGAGAAGCATTTTGAAAGAATCTCCTGGAATTGCTGAAGATTGCAAACACAGTTAAGTCGATAAGCAGAAACGTTACATGCATACATCATACATATCTCTTCATACATACATCTTACATATACAGTACACAGATTTCACATACATATTAAGTAGATATATATTTTTTTTAAAATAGCGCATGTATATATGTACAAACATATATTCTTNATACATTTCTTTTGAAATATATATTCGCATACAGGACATATATTTGCTGTATGCCCTCTTTTTTTGTAAATACAAGACTATATAAGAACATTTGTATAGGTTAAGCATAATCTGTTATACTCCAAAGATGTTCGTAGTTTTGTTTTTGTTTGTGTTTCTTGCGAGAATGAAGTATCACAATAATTGGGGACTTCAATAGAGCTTCTGATTGCTCTTTTTGGTTGACACCTTGAAGATGGTACTAGCTCCAGCTCTAGACTCTAGAGAAATTGCTTGACCACTTTGTTTAGAAGATGCAAGAGTTTCTAGGTGCATGGGTGTTGCGGTGTGCAGGGCAAAACAGTGGAAGTTTGCTGTGACTAGCTGATTTTCTGGGATGATCAGAATTGAAGTGGATGGAATTGTCAGGAGAAGTATGCACTTGCTCCTACTTTGCATTCAGCGTGGCACACTTAAGATGGGAGATGGTGGCAGGTCTGCCATGTTGAACTTGGCAACCTTCCAATGTGTGGATGCACCCTGCCCTAGCAACAATGAGTAGTGAGATAAGGGGTAGGAAACTTTCTGATTTAGTCATCCATTTCAAGGACTTCCGCTGAGCTGAAACACTTCAAACTGATCGATTCAAGAGAGGATTTTGTTTCCCTTCATTCCGTTTGGAACCTGTTCTCTCGACTTTTTTCCAGGGATCATCGAGATGTTTCATTTGGTGTCTTTTGTGGATTTCAGTGTCATGTCCAATGGATGACATAGAGGGTTGGCATGTTGATTTGGAATGGAATCCACATCCACATGGGGATTCCGGATTCCTCAAGTATGTTCAAACCTGTTGACTATATTGAAACACACACCATGTGTTCACAGTAAGGTATAGAACTTTTTTTTTGCATCTTCATTTTCAGGATATATATATATATATATACACATACACGTATTTTCCTACAAGTTTGCCTGGACTGTCAGGTTTGTCAACATTGGAAAATGAGTTTTTTTCTTTCGAATCCCGAACTCCAAAAATGGTCAATATGCTCATAACATCCATCCGCCAAGTTTTCCATTCCTGCCTCTTGAGATCTGTGACTACGGGGACGCCGTCATCGTCACAGTCTGAAGTTGGAAGCAACGGCGAAGAAGAGGCGAGTTTCGTCGTTGCCGTTTCGGAGAAGACCGTTTTAGGGGAAGGTTGTAGAAGATTGATTTCAGCATTGCTGGAAAGAAACAACTATGAAAATCAGCTTGTCCTTCTGATGAGCCCGAGTGATGTTTCAATGTTTCTAGGTTTGGGATGAACGCCGCCGCCCACGAAGGGAGGCCAACACTGGGACAGTCTATATCACCAAAAACTTGGGATTGTATTGCGAAGAATTGTATAGAATTGACGTTTTGAATCCTTTTTTTCAAAGATGCATGTATATACTGTATGTTCTACTTGAGCGAGGGTTTCCTTTTTCAAGACCGTTTTGGTCAAGACTCTCTGCAAAAAGATCTTCAGGTTCATATTTCATTGCTTTTTTGCCACGTGTGTCATCCAATTTAATTTCCACATAGCCACTAGGCCTATAGAGTTTTGTATTTTGAGATTGATTCATTCATTGCTTTCTGGATAGGCTTATGATTTCCAAGGATTTCAAGAACATGAGCTGACCACCCCCTGCGGTGTTTTGGGTTGCCCACCTTGGTTTTTGATGCCTACCTGAAAGGTCCAAGAGGAATCATGGAAGGAGACGGACCTTTCAGATGGCTTGACCGGTGGGTGTTTGGATGTGACCCAGCTGATATCCCCCCAAAAAACAGAAAAACAATGAAACCTGTCAAGGAGGAATGGTCACCTTTAACTGCCCCGCCGGGACACTTCGAACCAGTTGGGGGTCCTGGAAAACTTCAAAAGATGGCTTCAGACATGCAGAAGAATTGATACCATTGAGAGATGTGCCAAAATGATTAAACATTGAAGATCTACAGCAGAAAAGTAAAAAGGCAGGTGGTTTTAAGGCAGGTGGTTTTGACCCAGTCAGATTCCGTCTCTGTCTTACCACCTCTGAGGTCCATCCTAAGGTTCCATGGGGGTTGAGGAGGAGTCTGGAACGGTTAGCGGCTTGTTTGTAGGAAGAACTTATTGCTTAGGACATAAATCAACAATAAACAAAAGCGGATTCAAGCGGAGAATGTCATCAGGAAGCTTGAGGAACTTGTCATAAGATGCAAGATGAGATATCTTTTGGTTCATTGGGCGTCTCTCTGGTATCCAGGGCCAAAATGGAAGGAACTCTCTCATTCTTGTTCTGTTGGAAATGGTCGCTCCACACGCGAACCTATAGATCTCCTACCATGGTCTAGTTTAGTCTCAAAGGCATTGAGGTCGCCAGAAATGTCTCAAAAATCAACTCTGAGAATTGGAGAGATTTATTGAAAAGATGAAGAGCTATGATCCCAGTATGTAAGTTTGATTGCTGGCAAAAAATCGCAGTATTTCTAAAAATTATGGGCCTTTGAAGAATTGCGTTGTAGCTCTGAGAAGTGGGGGTGCAATCTTTAGAAAGACAACCAACATTTGAGAAGAACCCAACCAATTCCTTGCAAGAAGAAAGACGCATCGTTTTGCTATCCTTCAGATTCTTGCACGGTTTCGGGTGGCTACCTGGAAGCCCAGGCCGAGTATTTCCAGGAACAACAGATGAACCTCGGCAGCCAACACTTCAAAACACACATCCTGTGTTTTTCATAGAAATTTCAAAAAAGCCACCAACAAAAAAACAAGAAGGAAGATGAATGAACATCATCATCATCATCATCATCATCATCATCATCATCATCATCATTCCTTGGAGCAATTTTTGTTGGCTCTGGAAACTCCCCAGAGAGCTGGGGACTTTTTCTTAGCAATCCGAAAAGCTGAGTTTTTTTGGGTCGCCAAGGTATGACCAGTACCTGGAATTACAGCGTTATCATCAGGTGGAGTTGTGGGGAAGTGGTGCGGAAATGCGGGAAGTTGTAGGCGATAAAAAAAGGGAAACACACCGAAACCGAAACGTCTTTTTCAAAAAGTAAGGGGTCTTACCTGCTTACCATTGTTCCCATGGTTCTCCCACTAATGGCCTGAAGTCTGGTGCTTGGCGCATTGGAATGTCACAGGTACTGGAAAAGCAACAGCGTGACTTGCAGCGAATGTTGCAGCATCCTGGCAGTAAGATTTGTCCGTCTAAGAGTTTGAGTTGTGAGTTGCCAGAAGTTTGGAATGCTACTTGAATTCACCAGAGAACTTCTTATTTCTTAAAGGGCTGGAATGGTGACTGCTGAAACTTACAGACTTGGTCTTCTGAGAAGAGCAATATGCATTGATGGCAGACCCGAAATTGCCCAGTCGCAACCTGATTCCAGAAGTTTTTTCTTGTTGGCGCGGTTTCTCACCCATGCGTCTCATAGTGAGAAGCACAGTGAGTTCCAGCACATGCACAAGTTGGCCATCATTCAATAGGAATTCCTGGCGTGACAACACCTTGTAATGCTTGCAATCCGAGGGCTTATGCAGCAACGGGATTTGCAGACCAAAACTTGATGCTGCTTGTCTGTAGACGAAGAAGATGTACCAATGCAAACATAAGTTTTGAGATGGGATGAGGACTTTTTTCCAGGTGGTGCCATTTACTCTAGAATTTATTCGTATATATACATACATATTATCATATTACTGTATATATGTCTGGAATTCGGCCTATTTGGATTCTGTTTTGCTTGGTGAGTGTTTAAAGTTGCCTGGATGGGGAATGGGAAGAAGTGGGATTTTATGGGGTCCCAATGCATCAGAGTCATCAATTCAGGTTTGCCTCAATTGGCTTTACCATTTTTCCCGGAAGATGGGATACTCTTGGCTTATGAACCAAAGATGGGATACATCGGAACATGGCTTTCTAAAAATCCCCAAAGACAGGATTTTTCCTTTCTAAAGCTGTTTTTTGGTTGGATTCTGTAGAGATTTATCAGCAAGTGTCTTGTGAGACCGTCTTTCAGTCTGCCGAATTTGATTCAGTTTTTCATTGAGGTCGCAATATCAGCTCGCCCAGCTGAACCTCTACCAGGAGCAACGTGGACAGGTACCCACTTTGAATCGTCGAATCGTTTGTGAATCTTGGTAGAAACTCACCAAGAATCGGCCACAAATGCAACCAAGGTTTTTGACTTTTTGTTGGCCTGCCTGTGTTGCATGCTTGACTGGAGGTACTGGGACAATATAATTATTTGGAGCCCTTGTCCTCAGACTTCGGAAGACTTTTTGCATTGACTCTGGTGATTTTGGATCAGATTTTCAACACTTAAGCCTGCTTAAGCCGTTTGAAAGAACAAAAACAACTCATTGAGAGAAGATTTCAAACTTCCGAGGCTTTAGGTGATATGTTTCTTTCTTTCAACTACTATTCAATTTACATATTCATGTACATGTGGGTCCCGCCATCTGTAGATCCAAGGTCGACATCCTCATCCGCGGTACGGGATCCAATACGTGAAACGATTCCCAGACCTCATGTTAATTTGCACATGAGCCTTGTGTAAGATTAAACTCTCATATATACATATATATATATATATACATAGACTAGAGCTGCAGAAAGGAAGGAAGTCTTTTCCCAAGTTTTGAAGTCCAGTTGCTCAGCCTATCATGGTTCAACCGCCAGAATTCCCAATGTCGATGTTTTTTTTTTTGACCGCCCGCAGCTGTGAGAAGTCAAACGCTTGGCCAAGCGTCTCTGCGTCGTATCCTGTGACTACCTTTAGTCATTGAAGTTTTTGTGCCCATGGGAGCAGAGGAGTGGTCATCAAAACACGATGGAAAAGAACATAGGTTGATTTCAATTTCGATTTATTGAAGAAAACGTTTGATGTAAATTGAAGGTAAACACAAGTTGAATCTGCACCAAACTTGTCAAAATGAACTTACCACAGAAACACTTGAACCATGATGATCCACCAGATCCGACACGAGGATCCAGAGGACCTTCCCGACTTCGATGATGCAGAGGCCTGTTGTTTTTTCACTTGCTCGATTCGCCTGCTTTCCTGTTCCATTTAGGAAAGAATCTGATCCATCCGATGTGGAGATCATACTTTACATGACATGTCCGGCAAAATTTGAAATCAACATGATAGAACAGTGCTGTGACACTTTCCGCCTGGAGAGAAGAAGTAAGAAGTATCATGTCATGCTAGCTTGTCACTTGAGAGGCTTGTCTATCCCTGCAGTAAAGAGTACCATGCCAATGCACCAATTTGTCGTTTTATGCTTACTCACTTTTTCTATAACCCAAACTGCCCAAACTGTGCAATTTCTCTAAAGGAATTTGCTAAGCATCAATCAAGATTTTGTTCCCCCATCCCCTCCTATCAGGAAGCAAAGAACGAGGAGTCCAAGGATGCAGAGGCCGAATATGTGAAGTGGATGGATATCTTTTATACCCTGGATGTTAAACAAGAAGTAACTGCACAACTCCACTGGGAAGCCATTTGCCACAGGCCAAGAAGGGTCAAGCGGCATTGCATGCATCGGGCTTCAAAGATTTCTTGCTGAAGTTGGGTCGTCTCAGTAAAAGCTGTGGGCAGGACCTGTTTTTCCGTGACATGACATTATGGTATCCGTATTTTCTTTCAAGCCTGCCTTGCTTTATCCAAGTGGAACTGTGCAAATGCGCCGCATTAAGATTTTTGTGCTGGGTTTTGAGTAACATTGGTCACCACAGCACCCATCTAAGTACTGAAGATCATAAGATCTTATGCGACTTTCGAAAGAATGCACCGCAGGACTATCCAACAGCTGCAAGTTTCTTTTTCCAGCCATTATCAAACAAGTGTCATTTTGAATCCAGGTTCAGAATGGTGATGCAGTTTTTTGAACAAATTCTGCAATGACCATCAGATCACTTCAAAAATTTACATATTTTTTAGGGATTGATTTCAAACTTGCATGGATGCAGAGGATTATAACCATTGTCTTTTTGGCTACAAATTGAGTGAATCATTTGTCAAGTGTTTCGAGGCCAGAGTTGATTCGTGCCATTGTGGATTGTGGCTTTGAACATCCTTCAGAGGTACAACATGAATGCATCCCACAGGCAGGGCCATGAGATATGACAAAAAAGGGGGACAGGTTGGATTTACCCCTTACCCTGTGGCAAGTTTGAAAGTTGATAGGGAATCCTACTGAAAATGTAATCCTCTTGGTGACTGGCATGACTGGCATGACTGGCATCCTGGGTGGGGGGGTAGATCCAATGGACACCAAAGTCCCTTGTGAAAAAGCCGACGGATGCACGCAGCTTTACCAGTGCCCAGGCCATTCTGGGAACGGATGTCCTGTGTCAGGCGCGGTTTTGGAAGCAACGTGGGAATTCAGGAATCGGACGGCACATTTTTGAAGTGGCAAGTCTTGGAAGGGTGTCAAGGTCAGAATACTATTTGCTGTGTATACATAGATATTCCGTGTATATATATACATATATATACATGTATATATATATATATCTATATCTAAGACGAGCATTCCTGTACTTTCAACATTTTCATAGGAGGATCTTTTTTGATTTCCCCTTTCCGTTCCACTTGGCTTTCATCCCGAATCACGGACGAATCCAAGTCGTTCAGGCGAAATCTGGTATGGGTAAGACCGCCGTCTTCGTTTTGGCGTGTTTACAGCAGGTGGACTCTAGCGAAAAGGTGCGGGGGTTGGGAGAGAAGGCTGTGGCTGTGAGACACAAAGATGGTGGCTGGAGAACCGGTTAATAACCTGGTTGAAATTTGAGAGTTTCTCACTCTTGAACACCAGTGAAGCCTTTTGGTTGTTTGTTTTGAGGCCGTGCGGACGTTGGTGATTTGCCACACCAGGGAGTTGGCTTATCAGATCAAACATGAGTTCGAGCGCTTCGCCAAATACTTTCCGGAGCCAGTTTTGTGACATGTGCCATGCCACTGCGAGTTCAACACCCATTGTTGCGCCCCATGTGTGATGGGTTGCATTTGTAGGCATAGACAGAAAATGTGTAGTGAATATTTATGCAATATGTATATTCAACATATATATGTATTTATATATATGGTCATGTGAAAGGTACCTTTTGATTTTGCAAGTTGTATATTTGACATTCTTCAAAGTCTCAAGACTCCGTTTGTGCATAACATAGGACTATATAAAGAACAGGTCCCTATATCTCCGTATTATGTTTCACTATTTAGATAGATATCAATCTCTGAATATTTACATATTCATCTACATATATATATATATATACATATCTACAATCAAGACTTCTGATGTCATGCTTCAACATGCAAATATACTAAGCAATGAACTCTCCCGATATCATCAAATATTCTCTATCTCTAACTACTGTGGAACACTAATTGAAGAGTCATTCTGTCATGTAAATGTGCCACGGGGAAGGAGATCAAACCAGCCGTGGTCTATGGTGGAACTCCCATGTCCAAGGACAAAGAGATGCTGAAGGACGGGCTGCCAAGATGGATCCCAAAGCTTTCTAAGTCATTCCACAAACTTTCAGGGTTTTCAGTGTTTTCTTTGTTCCATTTGCCTTCAAACATCCCAAGAATCAAAGATGCACTCCATAATTCATCCAGGGTACGAGGAATATCCAGCTTCAGTGAAAGTTCTTCAATTTCTCCTTCTTGCAGAGTGATGCTGTTGATGGTGATTGCCAGCTGGTTTAGAAGCAATTCGCATACATTTTCAACTGCTGTTTGAAGTTGTGACGGAATTTGATTTGGCCGAAGCTCAGTTGCAGTTCAGTGAACCTCGAAATGGAAAGAGAAGAAATGAAGATAAAAGAAGTCCTGTTGCATTGTTGGTGGTTCAGAAATCCCAAACAACCACCTGGGATGGAAATAAAACCCAGTAGATAATGGGATAAACTACCAACCTCAACGGGTTAGCCGGATTTCTGAACCATACAACAGTATGTCTTGTGGGTGTCTTGTCTTTATCCACCGGAGGATTCCTGTCCTCACATCCTCATTGGAACGCCTGGCCGAGTGTTGGGGCTAGTTCGTGAGAAGGACGTCTGGGATACACACTCACACAAAACGGTCTTTTGGACGTCTCTTGGTTTGATGGTACTACAGAGATGATCTGGAGTGATAATGAATGTAAATAAATCTCTGTATCTCAAAAAATATATGTATGATGTATGTATGTTGATATATTATATTAGTTATATATACATATATCATATAATTTTATATATACATATGTATATATTATATTTTCGTGTCTGGGATGATAGTGTTCATCACAGCGAGACTTCAGCAGAATCATCGTTCTTGCCTGATGTAAGATGCTATCTATTTTTCCTCCAACAAAAATCAGTTAAAAGACCGCTGCAGTTGGATGATTGGATCTTCAAATCATCTGTGCAGTTTTGAGAGGATTTGAAGTTGGATAAGATCCAACAGTTTGTGCTCGATGAATGCGACAAATGCCTGGACAAAGTTGACATGCGAAAGGAGTTCCCGTTGGGCTGGGATGTTGAAACTCGGGGTAGTTTCAGGGCGATCTACACGGAACATTTTTTTTTGGGAAAAGATCTACGTTGAAACGGTTAAAAGTAGAAAGATTTTGATGAATTTGGAGAGGAAACAAGAGAAAACATGTAAATCTGTGTGCTTTTGACTCAAGCGGAAGTTGTGTTCTGATGACCTTTTTTCCATGGCTCATAGAATGGCATGCGAAGGTAGGGAAGGAATTTTAAATTGGTGGAGAATCATTATCTTCAAACGTGTTATGTTATGCCTTTCAAAACGCTATGATTTGAATGTTGAATAGCTGAGTGAGTTTCGTTGGTTCATTGGTGAAATATCTCCATGCATGCCAAAGGATGAGAGGTTTGGGTGAGGGCCAATCCGAGATGTGTTACGGCCGCAGGATGTTCAACAGATCTTTTTGGAGACTCCTAAGAAGAAGCAGGTGCAGATGTCATGGCTAAAATCTGCAGCAGTAGAAGATATCACTCTAGGGCATCCTGAGACTTAGGAGGAATTCATGTTTGAGCTTGGCATGGCATGGGGCCGCAATGATGATTGATGACTGCTGGAGAAAGTCACAGACAAAGGAAAATCGGCTGTTTTTTTGTGACAAAATAATTTCAGTTCCGGGTTTTTGGCGGCAAAATCCATCGACCATGTAGCTGAAGTGTGACTGATGTGCTTGTTTTATTTGCCAGGTCATGATGTTTAGTGCCACGATGTCGGCAGAAACCCGAGCGCTCTGCAAGAAGTTTATGCAGGCGCCCTGCCTCGCCTTAGACAAGTTAGCTGTTCATTTTACACTTCCGTTGGTGGGAAAAGGCTTCCCCACCCAATGCTTACACATCTTATATATGTTTCCTATAGATACACCAGTGCCTTTTTTTCTTGCTGTTTCCTGCTTTTATCCAGAACGTACGTTTACCCTCGTGTTTTCCAGTCAAAGTATATACAGTATATAAATAAAACTAGATGAGTGAACGCCCCATTCAGGGAAGTATACATGTAACGATGACTTGGTGATCCATGATTTCCTGTTGTTTTGTTTTGGACGCCCTTTACGGACTTTAGACGAATAACCATCAACCCTCGTGCCTTGTTTCAGGAGTGGTGGTGTTTACATCTCCAAAGTGTTTTGCTTAAAAATGAGAATCCAAAGGGATGAAAGGATGATTGGAAATTTCCACCTTTTCACATATTTCTTCTCAAGACAGTACTCGCGACAGCAAGAAACTGGATGACTCGGTGATATTTTCTCCAAACGAACAGTTGGTCGACATCAATTTTTTAACTTAGTGTTTTTGTCAATGCCAAAGGGTGACTTGTTTGAATGTCGAACGTTGTGGGGACCCCTTGGGTTGTGCAGGACCCTCATGAGATCCGTGTGGATGAAGAATCCAAGCTCACCCTGCACGGACTTCTGCAGTATTATGTGAAGCTCACTGAAAAGGCTTGGAGATGTGGAAAGGTTGTCAGAGGTTGGAGGTGGGTAATGCGAAGACCAAGCTGGGGAAGGTTGTCAGGCTACATTGCTAAGTCACCGACAGAATTATAGACAAAAAACCATAGATGGTCGAAAACCCAGGTAAAACCCGGGCAACCCCCCCAAATGGGGCAAAAAAGAGTGAGGATTATTGTTGCCCGGATATTTTCTCATTGCACGAGCAAAAAGTTTCTATAATTGCAGCTTCTATAACTCTGTCGATGGCTGTAAAACAGGTAAGGGTTGGTGGAATGTGGTGGATCAAGCATCGATGGCAACATGAATCGGCGACAAAATAATTAGACCCAAAGAATTATAGAAAGTCCAAATCTGGGTTTTCCCGCAAAAATGCAGGAAAGGGAAACTATAGAATCCAATGAGGAATTTGCAAATTACCCCAACGAGTTTTTCCACATTTTTACAGGAATAGCACAATTATGGAAAAACGCGTTGCAGATAAAAACCGGGCCTTGGACAATTAAATTTTGTTTTTCTATAATTGTGTCGGTGAGAACTACACCTGTGACTAGCTATCTTTCCAGTGTAGAATGTGTTCAGGTGATCATGTGGGCCAATATTGTAGCTCTTTCTTGAGCTAACCACCAAATAGGCATCTTAGGTCAAACAGAAAAACAAATCCCCTTTGAGACCTCCCAACTTAGTGCGTCGGAGTCGTTGGGAGGAAAAGAATCGGAAGCTTAACGATTTGCTGGATGCCTTGGAGTTTAATCAGGCTCTGGGTTGAACACACCGGAAAAGGTTTTGGAGACAATCCAATTGATGAATTTTTTGCTTAGAATAAAACGGAGATTTAACTTGTGAAAAGGAAGGATTTGTGTGTTGGAGATTTAGTGGTTGTTGGAGATTGGCCAGACCCAAAACATCCATTCTTTTAAAAGATTTGCAGGTCTTGCCACGTTTTGCACGCTTGTCGTGGTGTCCTACAAACTGAGGAATTGAATTAGATTTCTCTCAAGGACGCACCAGAAAATGCTGCGTGTGTTGAGGCTAGATGTAGAGACTTTTCAAATACGAAGATCTTGTGAAACTAAGACCCACAGAGCAACTTAACCACTGCAGTTATTCATTTTTCCTCAAACCCAACTACAACCTCCAACATCCCACTTTAGCTACCTTTGTTCTGCAGCAGCAAGGGTTATGTTTATTGCATATGTTTTTCCAAACATGGAAAAGAATAAAGCAAGATTTTGTCACCTCCAAAACCACTCGCCATGGCTGGTCCCGACGTGGATGCTAGATTCGCTGAAGCGGGCATTGAAGTTGATGGTGAGGGTGAAAAGGGTGGAACATCAGAAGGTGTTGTACCTCGTGAATCTGGGTGCCTTTTTTTGATGAAATTGCACATAAAAACAGTGTTTTTCATGTTTTCTGAAATAACTTCCTCTATGAAGGAACTTTTGGAAGAGATTGTGAATTTCCCTTTCTGCTTCGTATTTTTGCCTCTTTGTTGGTCAAACAAACTCTCCAAAACGGTCACCCTTTGACCGTTTTCACCAAGGTACAGCTATTCACACTTCGTGGAGAGGTTCAAGCATCCCTCAGCCCAGGCTGTTGTGAACGAAATTCGGGACTTTGTCAACGAGTTTCCGGCCAACTTGACGCGACTGCAGGCAGCCAGAAGGATTCATCACTTCTTAGGGCAGGTGACGCCCAAACTGCTGCAGGTGGGAGGAGAAATGGAAATGGAAATTCGAAGTGTTGACATTATATGTTTTTTTTTAAATCTTTTTGTTTATGTGGCTTCGGGTGGAGCCAGGGCGTTTGAACATATTTTTGTTTTGGAAAGCCAGAATCGCATCGCCTTTTTTTGACGGAAAAACACATCGCAGAGATGATACACGGTTTCCCAAGCATAACATGAAAAAAGAGGTGAAGATATGATGATCATTGATGATCACATTTAACCACTTTCACCTATTCATATTGAATGTGTTGACTTTCCAGATCTTTGGTTTTTGTATGAAGGCTGAAGCTTTCAGCAATGAGGAAGATGCTGAGGCCTGGTTTTTTTGGGGAGGTGGTGTCGATGCCAGGGGGTTTTGGAACTTGCAAAGACGGAAGTGTTCAGTAAGTTTTGATTTGAGCAGCGCAAACCAAGTACGTCATGCCAAACGTGCGAAGGTGTACTGCTAAAATAAAAGACATGGCTGATGCAAGCTGGACATCTGCCTCCTAATGAAAAAGGAAGAAGTCTCATAGAATGGGGAACTTACATCACCCACAAATCGATCAAACTGGACTCCGTACACTGAGGTGGCGAGTGAGGGACTTGAGAAGTTCGTGGTGCTCAAGCTTTTTAAGCTACTTGGACTTAGATTTAGAGGATTGTTTCCCCAAACACTTACCATGCCGATGTATAAGGAAGGCTCTTTTTCCTGGTCGTCTTCCAAATCAGAGTCACATCCTCTACGCTTGACCAGGCTGCTGTTTCGCCACGATCCCGCGGACATCCGCGAGGATGAACGTGCCGACCGAGCCTTGCGCGAGGCCAAAGCAGCCAAATCTGGAAATAGCTCAAGTCAATCCGGTCAAGCAATGCAGGCTGCACAGCAGGCACGCTTCAACATAGTTGAAGCATTGATTGTCAGCAGCACTCAAAGCGAATCCAAATGTTTGCAAACTAGATTGCAAAAAATAACAGTAAAATGCAAGAACGGATTTGATAAACATTAACATCATAACATCCTTTCAAAGTTGTATTATCCAGCTTTTCAAAAAACATGTTTCAGTGACCCTCAAACAACTATATAGCTAACAACTGGGTCGTTTCGTTGGATCAATCAGGTGGTGGCAAAGTTTACGTTGAAACAGCGGGAAGCCTTTGAAGCTGCAGCACTGGAACTGCGAAAAGTGGAACACTTTCGTGCACCAAGAGCAGCCTGGAAATGGAAATCCGTGGGCTGAAGGGGTGTCATATGAGGGCCCAGGGGGGAACAAATGAAGAAGACAAACAAAGAAACAGGACCAACGAAAATAAATGATCTAGAATATGGGTGAACATGCTGCTATGTGCTGAGGGTTTGACGAAGTATATATACATAGTAAGAGTCAGTGGTCACATAGTCAATATGGTTACATATAGTATTGTATTTTAAGTTCTGATGAATCAACCAGGTGGCCTAGTTTGCCACCGATGTGGAATGATTGAAATGGTGTCACCCTGAGGCATTTCTACAAATAAATTGCAGGGCTGCAATGCCATTAGCTCCATTGTTTGGAAATGTTCCGTTGGGATCATGCCAAAGGAATACAACGATCTTACAAAGGATGTTGAGAGGTGCACCAAGATACCTATCTTTTTCAAGTACTATATTTGCAAAGGTCTCTTTGCACTCTGCAGACTAAATGCTTACCAAAAAAAAGCATGACATAGCTGCCCGTTGTGATGGCAATGATTTTTTGCTATTTCCACTAACCGTGACACATGGAGTTCTTCAAAGACCTTGGTTTTCCTATCGCAACTTCAGGACAAATTGAGTTGCTTCACCAATGCCATTGGACTCCTTGAGAATTTGGTGGTGGAAGATGTTTTCCAAGGAAACAATGTCGAGTCTACCAATGAGTCGACCTGGAGCAAATTGTTGACCGCCTTGATTTTGAAGGCCTCTCCTCCAAACTTGTATTCGAATCTGGAATTTACTACCTCCTTCAGACAACCCAGGATGACACCTCAAGATTCTTGGCTTGCAATCAACAGACTCGCAAAAAGCAAAAGAGCACAAGCAAACTTTAAACTTTTAAGTGGTGTTTTTCTTGTGGGATCAAGATTTATTGTATCTAGTTGTCATGATGACACCTGTTGGTCGGATTTGAAGGAAGGGAAGTGCTTATCAGATTTGGCCAATGCCTTTGTGATGTTGGTGGGCAACAGTCGGAGATTGATGTCTTTAGATCTCTCAGGCCCAGGCGTGGAATAAAAATACACCACTTGGTGGGTCTTGGTTGGGGGTGGATGGAAAGATTGGGCATGTCGTGAAATTTGGGGATTGCCTGGAAATGATTGATTATAGTGGGAAACACCTGATTTTTGAGGGGGTCCCTGATTTTGGGGGATAGACATGTGTTTTGGAAGATCTACGAAATGCAAATCGGAGCAGTTGGGGAATTGACAGGTAGTGAGTCTCCGGGCAGAGAGCTTCCCTTGTGGTTGATGGATGCTGGTGTCACCTTCAACTTTGAAGACCGTTCTGCCCCGGATTTGCTGTTCGGAGAAGTGGAGGAGCTGCTGGATGAGTATCAAAAGATGATTTGTGCCCTGAGGGATTTGGCCAAGGAAGACAAGAACCGGACCTTTGACACCTAAGCGAAAAAGAGATTGTTTGTGAAAGATGCTGGGCAGATGGTTTGCTTTTGGTTGTGTTTTTACAGTGATATATCATACTTATACCAATACTATACTAGTACATATTGCATATAGTCTTGAGTCTTGACACAATGTGACATGTCATCAAGAGACCTTTGTTGTGAAGTATCACAATGACACTGGGATAATCCTAAATGTGTCGTTGCAGCCTGAGAAATCACAATTTTTGGTCACTGGAAAGGGCGCCGTTTGACCCTCCCAAATCTGGTTGTGAAAAGAGGAAGGGAGCTTCATTGAAGTGACAAGTCACTGGGTAAATTTGAGACTTAACCCCAAAATGAAAGCTCAGTAAATGATTTTCCTGTTTGATTGTGTGTATTTTATATTCCAGCTGTCTGGCTTAAGAGATCAACTTTTCGGGTTTGAGAAGCTGTTGTGTTGCGCGACAAAATCCACTGACGTCAGCATGCCATCCAACTAAAGCACATTCAGTCCTAGCCGCTGGGTTGCTTACTGTAGGACAATAGATTTGAATCATTCATATGAAGGATACGTCGGGTGAGAGGGGGGGGGTACATAAAGCGCATAAAGGATACTCGTGAAGTTCTGATTCTTGGACCAGGTGGTCATCTTCGTGAAGTCTGTTCAGCGAGCTGTTGCATTAGATAAGTTGCTGGTGCGTCACTGAGATTCCTCGAGGATTTTGGGGAGTGAAAAACAGTGCGTACCACACAATATTCTGAGAGAACATGGTAAATACTCGGCTGCTCCCATGTTTCTGGCATCAGGATTTACGTAAACATTTCTCACACTTGTGTGTGTTTTTGCAAAGGAAGTGCTGGAAAACAAAAAATCCCAAGCTGCAGTTTCCCTTCAGAAGTCTTAGAGTCTTAGATGAGTTCAACCTGAAAACCTTTTGTGGTTGGCTCCAGAGTGTTGACTAGGTGGAGTGCAATTTCCCATCCATTGCAATCCATTCCGGACTTCAACAGGAGGACAGGGATTTGGGGGGAGTTGCAGCCGGATGACGACATGGTCATACGAGAAAATATCCACCACTCAGCAACACTGGATGTAAGTGGAAAGTGAAGGTTCATAAGTTTATAGAGCGCCCCTTCAAAAAATGAGTATGTTAAGACATGGACATGCCAAGAAAACCATGAGATACGTTGTACATGAGTACATATCAATGACATCAAAAATGAGTTGTGCATAAATGAGTTGTACATGAAGTAGATGTCATGCATGCATGCAACAGCCAGGTGTGTAAGCCGTGCAGGCGTAGCTAAGTAAGTGGTAGGGATAAATTTATTACATAGGCATGTGGATGATATTTGCAAAAAGGTGAAAGTAGATTCGATGGCGTCTGCTTGTACACAAAAAAGAAATTGTTCTCAGAGGTACCTTTGTTGTTCTCTTCGTGATGCCAGGACCGAATTGCAAGGTATAAACAGTTCAAGGAGTTCCAGAAGAGAATTATGGCTGCTCGGCACTAGTGGCGTACAGTTTGGTTCAACAGAATTCCTACTGCATCTCTGGATTTCAACGCAAGTCAATTGACTTCCATCAGTCTAAGAAATTCACACAAAGCCAGATTGTTCGGAAGGTGACATGTGTAAACTCTCAAAGTTTTTGTCCGAGTCTGTGATATGATAGGAGGTCCCGTATCATGAAGTTCTCTTCCGATGCCATTTTGAAACATCCACTCTGAGCTGCTCCATCTTTGGGCTTCTGATTTGATGAATTGATGGCCAGCTTGTCGTGAAAGAAACGCAGGTGTCCACGGATCTTTTTGGACGTGGTATCGATATTGAAAGGGTCAACATCGTCATCAACTACGACATGCCAGATGAAAGTATCCAAGCCGCACTTGGCGTTGCTGATCAGCTAATTCGTCAAACAGTCATGCAAGAGACACACAGAATATGAATTTGGTTGAAAGTAAGATGAAAGACGTAGGCACAGTTCAAAAGGGAGCGGAATCAAATCCTGAAACCGCTGAATTCAGGGCTCGATTGTTCTGTGCTGTCAGCAGTTTGAAAAAGTAATCTCTCACACAAATCGACCCAAGCTCCACACAAGCACATATCACCCAGATGCAAACACGATTCCAGGAACGCAGGGGATCTATCTAGCTTGTCTAATCAGTGATATTGTGAGCTAAGGAGCTTTATATCATGATGCTTTTTGCTACTCAATTGGGAACTAAAGAGCCACAGAATTTGTGAAATTACGTAGTTCCTAGATTTGAGAAGACCATGCGAAAGTCTTTGAAACCTTGGTCTAAGCTTGTTGTTGTGCAATTTGATTCACGCTTACTCTTGTTTCGTTCATATGGGTGGAAGAACATTCCTTTCCAATTTCAACCAGTTTCTTTCGATGAATTTTGCTGGTCTAATCCTGGTTGAGATTTTGTTGGTGTATCCGATACTGTCATTGTTTATCTCATGATTTCCATAGGTTTGATGGGTCCTTTCGATGATCACTGGATGGGATCACCCGTGAACAGGTGACTCCTACCTGCACCGAGTTGGACGCGCAGGACGCTTTGGAACTAAGGCTCGAAAGAGCTTTTTTGAAGGTCCAAAACTTGTTGCTTTTCATAAGCTTAGGCAGATTAGGTCCTAAATCCTGGGGTGGTTGGGTGGCTTGTTTATTGCTTGTTTGATTGGTTGCCTGGTGGTTGGCTCGCACAAATCTCGTCCACTTTTCAGTGATGCTGTTGGTTTGTATTGTGTTCACTGTGTTGCTTGGTATAGATTTTAGTCTTGCATTAGGACAATTTCTAAGGACTCGGATTCTGCAACAAGGCCATAGGATAGTTTTCAGGAGAATCCACTGGGTTTGACCCCTTTTTTAGGCTATAACTTCTTGCGGAGACTTTTTGTTTCAACTTGCTGCGCACATCATTGAAAAACGGTAAAAAAACAGGTGTATGTTTTCACTTCCCAATTAGCAGTTTTTCAGAAAGAGTGCCATTGGTTTCAATCATTTGATTTTACCAATTCACCAAGATCCGGTTCTTGAAGAATCCAGTTACAGTCATTTTTGTTTAGCCCTGGTAGTTGATGTGTCAGCTGTTGTTTCGCAAAGGGCCTGGCAATTACCTTTGTGGCCACGGAGGAGGACCAGGAGGTTCGCTGCGCAGCGAAGTTTTTGAAAGAAAATCCTATTGCAAAAAGCACCCAGACAATTTGGTGGTTCATTTGTTTTTAAAGACATTTTCACTCCTGTATTTGGGGAAGATTCCCATTTTGACTAATATTTTTGTTAGGGGTTGAAACCACCTAGCCATGGTCTGTGATGTTAGTTCTTCTTTTGACCTTGATTTGATGTGTTTTCCCGTAGTATTTGATAAGCTGTTTCCATATATCATCTGTGGGAAGAGTCCCACAGAAAAGATCCCAGCCAAGGTCTTGAACAAGGTCCAGGAACGTTTCGAGGTACGGTACCGATGACGATGGCTTGCCACATTTGCAGGTTGTACAAAGGAAATCGCCTTGGATTCATGCTCGATTTTCAAGAAAATTTCCATGTAGATTTGTGTTTGTGTAGATATGCGTATTCCGTAGCCATTTCAAGCCATTGCGGGTCCTCTCGGAGTGGACCCTTTCCCCCATCCGCCGGCGCCGGCGCTCCTGGCGACCAGAAATGGCGCCTGGGGGACGACGTGAAGGTGGCCATGGCGCTTGGGTGAAGAAAGCTCCTGCGGGCGGAGAGAAGAAAGATGAAGAAACAGAAAGTCAAGGCTTCAAGGGAAAAGAAGGAAAGGGCAAAGGACGCTCCAAGGGGGAGCGCTCACGGCGGGACGAGGACCAAGAGGCCAAGGGCAAAGGAAGAGCCAAAGGCAAGCAGAAGAAGGATGAAGGAAGAGAAAGTAATTCAGGTGAAGATGAAGCAGAGGATGGTGGCAACGCGCTCTTGAAGATGTTGAAGGGCAACGGCCAAACTACCAAAAGGTTTAGCTACACCAAGGCGGAGCTGTTGAACATCGCACGGCTGCCGTCCTCCAACATCAAACCACCTGAATTGGATCCCATAGTCGACAAAGACAACAAGGACTCGGTCCTGTTGATCCGCATTGCTACGGGCCGCGAGAAGGAGGAACAAGAGGCGAATGGCGAAGACAGACGACGGAACTCCACACGGCAGGCACGTGCGCCGGAGGCTGAAGGCGCTGCGCATGACACCGCAGTGCCGGCGGGAGTGCCGGCGGAGGCAGAAGGAACTGCTGAAGATGACGATGAAGAGGAAAAGGCTCGTGCCTTTGAGAAATGGTTGGGCCGCAACATGCCCAAACTGGAGGCGGCTAAGGCGGACCTTACAGCCAAGGCTGCCGCCGCCGGCTCTGCCACGAGCGGCTCGACGATGACGGCTGCAGCGCCGAAATGGCCCCCCACCGCCAGTGCGATGGCCGCAGCTTTGGCCAATGCATCAGGAAAGAGTGGATCCAATTACATGTCCTTATTGCAGCAACAAGCTGGTGCAAGTGGCAGTGCGTCAGGAATGACCTCAGCACAGTTGCAAGCTGCAGCATACATGCAAGCAATGACGCAAATGCAGGTTGCCGCGGCAGCAGCTAGAAACAGCTACGGTAGCCAGTGGAATGCCTACAATCAGTACTTGAATCCTTACATGTCTGGGGCCTATAGTGGCTATGGCATGGACCCCTTCGCTGCGGCCGCTTCTCAAGCAGCAGCCTCAAACTTGACAGAGGCCATGCAGGCAAAGTTGGGTGTTCTCCAACAACAAGCAAGAAGTATGGCCACAGCAAAGGCCAAGGCGGCAGCCAAGGCTACAGCAAAGGCGAAGATGCAGGCCAAGGCCATGCCCAAAACACCGGGGCCGAAGGTGCCAGGACCCAAGGTATCACCGTCAGCCACGCCCTTAGCAGCACCAGTATCGGCGCCAGCTGTGGCTGGGTTGCTACCCAAAACCAGCGCTCCAAGCTCCCCAGAGCTTCAAGCCGTCCCTGCAAAGGAAGCTACAGCTACAGCAACGGGAAGCGTGGGAGCTACTGCAGCTACTGCGCCTGTCGCCCCAGCAGCACCTGCTGCACCGGGAACCGCTGCACCGTCTGGAGCTGGGAAGGGGGATGAAGAAGATGAAGCTGGATGCTCGCAAAGCTAAGATGAAAAATGGTGTGACTGCCCTGAAAAGCCAACTTTCGAGTAGATGTGCGTATTATTCATTTTTTGCACAGCATATTTGCAGAATATCATATGCGCAGAATTCAACAAGATGTTCTCAACATTTACGCGGCTCAAAAAATCAGAGACCAGTGGAACTTTTGACAGGTGACTATTGGCGAGATGCCAGCCTCCATCGACACCACCTCGTATCTGAACGCATGAGTGCAGGCAGCAAATAAAAAGAAAACAACATCAGTTTGGTCATGCACCAAGATTTGATTTCATTTTTTTTTGTTTTTGTGGATCTAGGTCAACTCAACTCTTTCATAAGGGATTAAAAAAAAACCAATAAAAAATAGCAAAGTATCTCCCGAACCCCACTGCAGAGCGGCTTCCCGAAACAGAGGGCATATCGGTTCGTGGCACCCTGCCAGGGGTCATATGCGGTCGAAGACGTTCTGTTTCTCAATTTGAAACCACTGTAAACCAATAGAAATCGAACTGCGCTCTTTGTGCTTCAGAAAGTTGCTAGATTTTTTTTTGGAAGAAAATGGGTTTCAAGATTCGGAACTTATCACGTTTTGGTTACTTTGCTTGTACACTTAAGGTCCAAGACTAAGAGTTCAGAAAGAAGAGTTTGTGGAAGAAAAACGCAATTTTGTACTAAAAGTAATGCATGTTTTCATTTGGATTCGCATGACAGCGGCCTTGCCACAGCGACATGCCAATGCTATTATGAAGCAGCGTAGCACAGGGAAGGAGGTCCGGGATTAGATTCAAAGGTGTAGACATAGAGATGTCCCTGGAAGAGCTTCACACATAGGAGGAAACTGAAACCAACAAGATTCCTGTTTGCACTATCAGGTTTCTTGGGCCAAGCTAATGTCCAGTTGACATTTTTGCCAACGACTCGTTGTTTGACTCTCATGATGCTCCTCTAAGATTTTGAGTAGCGTTTTTTCTGATTCATCTAGTTAAGAGACTGGATATATCAACACTTTGAGCCTCCACTTGTGACTACTTGTAGCTACCCGGAAGGTTTGTTCGATTCCCAGCAATTTATACGATACTTAGACGTGCTTGTTGACTCAAAATTTGCATCATCAAAACTAACTTCTACTCGGATCTCTTCTCGGCGGCGGCATGCCATCCGAGTTGGCCAGTAATCCGTGGAAAAATTGCTGCGTCTTTTTTTGGAGATGGAGTGGGTCTTGCAGATGTTGTCTTTTTCACATTCCTTTCATCTCTCAGAGATCCTTTGTTTTGCTGAGGCCTTGTTGTTGACGAATCAGGAATGACTTGAAGTTGCTGTTGGAAACCAAACAAACAAAGAATTAGTAAAGAGTCTTGGAGACTGTGAACAAAAATGTTTTTGGGTGTTGTCTGATCCCCATCCATGCATTGCTATGAAACCCTAATTATGCCATCAGCCGAATTACCCTACAATTCTCAGCATTGATTCCAACAGGATCAGATCCGAATATTTCACATAACCCGCCGCGATGTTTCACAGAGATTTGGATACTGTGATTCATTTTGAGGATGAGTTTTTTTTGTAGCAAAAAGAACCTCTCAAATTCCTATTTTCAGCTTGCCACTGAGGCATACACATCAGCTGTCTGGAAGCTCAAAGTGGGTAGGGATAAACAAATGAAATGTCCCAGCTGGTTAGGAGAAAGCATTCTTTGTGATGTGTCCTTGCCAACTACGTGCTGTATACTACGTGATGACATAATGTGTATATATATATATATCTATCATACATATGATTCATATGATACATATGTATTATATATGTTCTATACACATACCACCTGCGGTATCTTTCACTATCAGCACATCATCGATGTCCAGCGCAACGCTTGGTGCAGGTGCAAAGCCATGATGTCCAGGCCTGGCCTTTGCGGCAGTGGGAGAAGCCATGCAGCAACTTGGCCCTCCAAGGGTAGCCAGGGGTGGTGTGGCTAAGCATCCATCCAGTATCGGTTGTTTTTGGCTGCTTGATTGTTACAGGGAAAAGAAGCCTGAGTGTGATTGACTATGGAAATGTGTGAAGGAATCACTTTTGACTGCTTGCCTTACAACAGTAGCTCCCTACAACAGTAGATCCTTTGAGTGTAATGGCATTTTCTGGTTTTGCATCGGTGTCATCGGTGTCATGGCGTTGTTTGACGTTTGGCAATCCCACCTTTTCCCGGTACACCAAGCCGCCTGAGAGTGATATATGTGGAACAATAAAAGTTCAACAACTTGAACAGTGAATTTAAGGCTTGCCGATTCTAATTGTTGCGAAAAAAGATATCAAAAAACACCCACTGTGAAGCTTGGTGTTGGTCTGAGGTTTCGTGGATGGGAAGGCACAAAGCTGGGAGATGGGGAGGGTACAGCACAAGAATTGGAGGATACTGCAGATGTATGTTTGCAGCGCATAAAGAACCAAATATATGATAAATCGTACACGCAGACGCGTAGTATGTAATTATATGTTACAAAGGCAGTCATACGTTTAGAGTACATCTGCATGTTACACATCTTTATGCGCATATTTGTTTCAAGATCATCTTCTATTCATATCATTCCGGACTAAACATGCAGGAAACCTCGCATACCTTACTTGTCATGCACGGCTTAATTTCCCAGGCGCCCCTAAAAATCCCATCTGCCGAGGTCTTAGGCACAACACCCAGCACGGCACCTGCGTTTGGTTGAGCCTGGCAGGGTGTCAGGCCCACAAAAATTGGAGTTTGCAGGTTTTGGAAGATGCACAGAGTTTCACCATGAAGTTTTTCCTTGTAGTTTTGGAGTATTTTCGGAACCACTAGATATTGGTTTCCGACTTCATCTCACTTGCTCTCTCATTTTCCGGCACAGGCTGAGTTTTTCCCTTGTCGCAGCTCTGATGGCTGTCGGCGCATAGCTGTAGTTCATGACGGAGCAACACGGGGTCGTTGGGTGAAACTATTGAAGGTCATCTGGATGAAATAGTATGGTTCATCAGCCAAGGATGAAAACAAACTTTCAATTCACTCAAATGCATGGGATTTTTGAACAGCTTTTAGAAATTGCCAGTTGATTCTCACATTTTGGCAACGGCATGACTTACAAGAATTAGCCGCATTGCAACTTCTATGTCAAAGATGTATAGAGACGTACTGTGTAGTGTCGCCTATGACTTACTGTAGTGTTGAGCAGAGGTTTTCATATTTGGACGTTTTCGGACGCATGAATCAAAGAAACTCAAGTAGATATCCGGATCAATTATCTGGCCGCTATGCGAATTTTTAATAGCAGATGTGAAAGATTTGATCTTGGATTCATGTTTTCCCATTGTGATGAGTATTTTTCTGTCTCAAGAAGTTGACCAACATTGGACGATGTGAATGTCAACACGCGGCCAATTTTGGGGAGATTGTTGTTCTAGTTTTCCTGTTGTTCATGGGGAGACATTACTTTGCTTGAAACAGTGGGTTTTCACGTGTTTCTATACAAGACCTATAAATGGATTCAACCATTCTTTCTGGAAAAAATATGTAGACCAACAGTTGTTTGTGTTTGAATATCATTCAAACGACTGCAGGAACTAGTTTATCACAAAGGCAATCCAGTCCTTTTCTCAGATCGTGTTATTCTTTAACATCTTCTTTTGTGGCATATTGACTCAATGGAACTTTTCAAGAGTCCAAGAATTCCAAGTGAACACAGAATCTGTTTCGCGATTACATGAAAATTCTGTGCGGGTGGATTTTATTTGGCCAACATTGAAGCTGCCGCGCAGATGGATGAATTCAACCCGACCCCCTGCTTTGAGCAGAGCTGTTTAGCACAGCTCTGGCCCAGCTAGAAGTGAGACAGCTGCCACAAAAATAGGCGAATCAATGCTATTTTTGGGAGTCTCAGAAATCATTTGTGTTATAGTTTTGGAAGCAATGTAGTCTCAGCAAAAAAATGGTGTTGGAAAGGTAAATTCTGACAGGTTGCAGGGTGTGGAAGTGCTATGAATTATGTGTGGTTCAATAGATTCAATTCTGCCTTTTGGAAAACTGTGTTTTTTTAAGATTGTCTCATAGGTTTGAATCATGGTGGCTTTAAGAGCTCTAAGAACTTCCAAGAACTCCATTTTCTCAGGGAGCCTCTATCTTCTTATCTGTCTGACATTTAGTAAAGTTATCATTTCTTTCATGCCAAGGAATGTAAACCTTGGCTCAACAGTTGTCAAAAGGGTGACCTTTTGGGTCTACCCGAAATCTTCAAAATCTTTCGCGCATGCTGCCTCACCTTTTGTTATGATGGGCAACGGATTCGATTCCTTCAGGACGCCGTTGCTGTCCGCGCACACGCCGCGCGACGCCCAAAATCCACCCAAATTGACGACCTTGGCGGGTGGTAACCCGGAGAAAGGGATCGCGGCCTTGATTGTTTCGGAAAGCCCTGAAAATCCCCGGTGGGATTTTTTCCAATCTCCAAGCTGGAGAAGCACAGTAGTGAAAATGAAGGATTCTGGATGAATTATGGATGACTTATTATGTGTATAGCTTTTCAAATTTTTGGGGATTTCAATGATTGAATTGGGGCCGACCCAATGGTTGCGATTCCCCACCTGGAATGCCAAGCTGGATGATTTTCCCATCTTTCCAGAGGCTTAATGTCAAAATCTTAAATTTGTGTTAGCTACAGCCGGAATTTGAGGCTTCAACACCCATGGCTGCTTAGTTTTGGTAGATGCTTTATCTTTGCAGTAAGAAGCGACTTTTTTAGCTACTTCATTGACCTACCAAGTGTTTTAGTTTTCATGAATTTAAGGGGAACGTGGCAATTTTCACCATGGCTTCTGATGATGCCAAAGCCGAACGAAGGAAAGATGCGAACCTGGTGATAGCCGATGAAAAACGCCCCAACGACTGCACGGCACGGCCCGTCGGCCATCTTTGGCGGCCAAACGTCGACGGTCAGAATAGGAGAAAAAAGATGGACAGCCGGTGAAGTCCGCATCCATGACAACTGTAGGACTTTGTGGGAGTTGCTATGGGTTCCATGGCAAACTTTTCCCCAGTTGCTGTTTGGTTGCCTCCCTTGGGAAACACGGCCTTTTCGCTTGAGAGTGCCATGGCGAAACGCCTTTTTTTTTGAAGCTCGCTCCTTTTCCTGTGTCTCAAAGCGTATCTGCAACCATTCCGGCTCAGAACTTTTTGGAGAGCAATTTTGTGAGCCAATCTAAACAGCAGTTAGCAACGTGTTGTGTGTGTTTCTGAGGGTTGTGATCGGTCTCAGCAATTTGAAGCTCCTCAGTCAACGTCAGAAAGGCATTGATCTCGGAATCTGGGGAGCTCGTATGAGCGTCAACCAGATCTCGTTTGAATCCGCTGTGCAGGAGATCCCAGCTGGCCACACAAAGTTTGAAGTGTAAGATTCATGGTGCCCCCCATGTAAACTAAGATTGTAATGAACATGTTCTCCTTTTCCAATCATCTATACAGGTTGGATTTTTCATGTTAGATTACTGTTGGGTATCCTTGCTTGTGGTCTTAAAAGCACCTGTGAAGATCTCATAAACATCATCCCCAAATTCGGCATCGATCTTGCAGTTGTCCGGAAAGAATTGTGGGACACTGGGATCCAATTCCATTCAGGGGATGTTCAGGTGATTATAAACGAGTCACCCATTAAAGGGTCTGATGAGAACGGGAGAGTGTCTCAGATAGTCTCTGTAGCTGTTTTGATTGTTGACCCTACCTGTTTCCATTCTTGTCCCAAGACTTGTTTTGTTTGTTCACTGTTGCTAGTGTTCCTTTGCAGGCCAGGTGTATTCTTATACTCCGGTCAGTGTGAGTCTGAATGGCCTGTGTTATGTTTCCGTTTTAAGTGGGCCTCTCAGGCTTCCCAGGGCTTTCTTTCTTACTCGTGTATCTTCCATCTCACTTTTGGATATGGTTGCATGAAAAACCACAGATATCCGTCGAAAGCATCGGAATCCCTATCCCATATGGTTGTTTGGCCAAGCATTTGGATTTCCTACGCTCGCAGATGTTTCTTGAAATTGGGTCCAAATGGCCCAGGTTGCAGCAAATGGCTGAGTGTGGGTGCTCAAACGGTCGCATTCCGGAGACTGACACATCGTCTAGAATTATGAATTATTCCCATATACAAGCATTATGAATTATGACTGACATCTTTACCAACATTTTACCAACATGCTCCTAGGATTCAGTGGACCTGGACTGCCAAGGTCATCTTGTGGCACTCAAAGACAGGTGCTACAGTACTGCCTATTGGTTCGGGGAAGTTGTTTTGTCAAGCATCCTGGATGACTGCATATTTGAGTGAAAGGTTGTTGTATTGCAATTTGCATTTGTGTATTATTACAATGGAATCATAAAGTACAAATTTGAAAAGCAAAGGTGACAGGCTAGCAAATATAACTCTTCAGTTTCAGGTTAGTGATTCGATAACAGAAAAAAATATTGGTATTTGTTGATTAATTTGCAGATTTATAATTAGTTTTATTCTAAGAAGAGTAGTGGGACATTTGTTTTTTGGAATATTGAACTGAATGCAAGTGCCAAAAGAACTGTTTCTATTGATGGACTTGGTGCAGCTGGAAATACTCCAAAGGAAATGGTAGCTTGTGTCTTGGCAGTAGAGGAATGTGTAGTAGTCAGTGGTGCAATAATAGTCCTGTTGCTCATATTTGATATTGAACCGTGTAATGATAGCAGTGGTAGGATAGGCACGAAGATTACATGATGTGGTTTGGGGTTAGTGCCAGATATTTGCAGTGGGTAATGTACTCATTGGCCGGCACTTATAAATGCATGTTGATACATGGCTGTCTACTTCCATGCCCCAAACCGGGGGCAGCCTCTGCTACCCATTCAATTTTGCTGGTTTTGAAACTCAAACATCCCACGGTGGCAATCACACTAGCAGTTGTAAACTGGCGCCACAGCGGCATGCTCATTCCTGTTTTAATTTTCTGTCCAAGATTTCTGGATACTTTGAGGGCAAAAATGCATTTCACTGCCTTGTACAGGACAAAGTGCTTCTGAAAGTGCGCGCATTTGTTCGTTTTGCATTTCGGACTTTTGGTAAACAAACAACATATCAAGAGGGCAGGTGACACATTGCGTTTTATTGTGTCTTACAAGAAAGGATGTTTATGAGATTGGCATTAAGTTAGTGGTCTGGCAGTGCAGTGTTGTGCCATCGTAGTCTTTGTTTCCTGTAAAAAAAGCGTTATAACATGACTTTTTTTTGTTTTACTGTATTTTTAGAAGAGTCTTCTTGTGTTTCAGCGATTCGAAAGAGAATTGCATGATATTGCTGCGTCTTTGAAGTACGTTAGCAGAACCTTCAAAAAAATCCCGTGGCATCGCACATCGAAAAGTATACCCAATCTAACATGTGTCCGAGGAACGTGAACATCAGAGAACCTTCACATCCCGTGGCAGCCAAAAAGTGGTCACATCCGAGGAACGCTAGCAAGCCAGGTCTACACCCTACAGCACCCCCACCCAACATGTGACAACATAAAACATGCATCTCTACCCACCGGGGCATGTTCACCCCAACGTTTTGACAGGGCATCCCTGGACTTTCACATGAAGAAAAGCAACCAAGAGGTCAAGGCAGGGGGGCACTTGGGATGGAATTGGAGATCTGAGGTTTGTAGGGGTTGATTGGGAGTAGCACATAGGGGGTTTGATGTCGTTGAAAACAACAGAGATCTCGGGAAAATATGAAGCCAATGATGTCTGGATAAAGTCAGAACAAAAACCTGATAACCTCAGAGTCTTCATTTTATCCTCGATGTATTTCCAGCGTGTGGTCGAATCTGAATCTGGATGATCGGTGTCATTTGAAGGTTGCAAGTATCAAGCAGATTTAGAAATACACCTATGAGGTAAAGAGGTACACTCCCTGAAACTAACATAGCCCCTGAAAAATGGATGGTTGGAATACTAGTTTCCTTTTGGGATGGCCTATTTTCAGGGGCGAACGGTTAGTTTCAGGGAACAACATGGCTAGCAGTTGCTGTCCGGCCGAGAAACATTTCACCTTTTAAGGGAAACTGGGGGCTGTTACTTGTGGAGTGCTGCTTGAAATGGAAAGGATCATTTCGTGTCAATTTAGTGCATGAATTATATTTATGTATATATATATATATGTTCTGACTACATATCTATTCATCTATTTTCATGTTTTAAGATGCTCAAACTGAAACTGATGATTTTTTTTTGGGGGCCCTTTTTTTGTTGCAAAAACAAACATTGGCGGTTGGGTGAAAATTCCAACTTTCCAGGACTTCACAAGCAACTTCGAAAGACCAGGTATTGCATGTTTCATCTTCAGGCGCAGAAGCATTTTGCGCTGGAGTGGAGTGGTGGGTCGTTTATACCATGGGATAGGACGACCACAAATCATATTCTGTATCAACAAAAGCAACAATGAATTGCAGTGAATGATTTGTGATTAATTTCATCAAACAACTTTTAGGTCCAATGAGTTTGATCCACGACTGTTTGGATGTTTTTTGTGTTACTTGTCGTCCCAATTTTTGAATTTGCTTGGAAAACACGTTAGTAACTGCAAAGCCGAGGTTCAGTTTTTAGTATCACCAGATTTGGTCATTTCAGGTCTCATTGGATCCCTGAACCCATGGATAGGTTGTAATCCAAAACAATGATTTCGAAGTTTTCGTCCTTTGAAGGCTGTTCCTAAACTTATGATCGGATATCATTGGTGTTTCCAAGCAAAGTGATAAGAGACACTTCTATTTTTTCGTACATCTCTACATTTTTCATCCCTTCGGATTGGTGGATGTTCTCCAAGAAATGAATTCTGGGACCTCAAAATGAGATTCCCTCAACTGTTCAGCATCACCGCAGTTTAGCCCCATAAGCCTCAGGGTGTTTGCCATTTCGGCGATGCCTGTGTTCTGGCTCCCGGGGGAGGTGGCAAAAATTGGGTCGCAGCACCTTGCAGAAAGGGTCCGTTTTTGGAAGTGACAAAGGAGAAATGCTTGGGTTTTCCTCTAAGAATGTTGTATTCTCATTGCAGCTGAGATGTGAATTTCTCTCTTTGGTCACCTGTATTGGAGGAATGGCACTGAGCGGTACCATGATACCTCCTTTGAGCACGGACGTGTTGACATTGTAAGATTTGGTTAGTATAGAAAGTAGAGTTGGGAATTCTACAACTGCTCAGTTGTACTGGAAAACCACTATGACAATTCGTTTCAGCAATTCAATTTGGTGATGGAAAAGGATCCTGGTGACAGAGAAGCTCTGAAAGTTTTCGTTGGGAGTTTGATCTGTAAGACAAGCCTTCAGCCTTTTCCCTTTCCCTGCGCCGTTTGGAATCAGATCCCCGGTGTTGCCCGACCTGATGACCTGGTGATGAGGCCTTTGCGCATACAACGGCAGAGCTACAAGGAGTGCGGAGACTCAGCTTGAGTGAACTCACAGCTTTGCGGCCACTTGGGCGGTGAATCGAAAAGGCAAGTCCTCTTTTTTTTGTATTGGAAAGATGATACCAAAAAATGCCAAAAAATAACATTTTTTTTGCGAAGATTTTCGGAACGAAACTTCATGGGTTGACAAAAACTGAGGTCCCAGACCTCAAAAAGACCAGATTATGCAGATACAAAGAATGCAAGGCAGGTTTGGTAGGAAACTGCCATTGTTTCCGTGCCATTTTTCAGGGGGGAGGCTGTATGAAGAGTAAATAAGGGAAGGGTGGACCAATTAGCTTCTGGGAAGGCGTTTGAACTCCTACCATTTTTAGTTTTGAAGATGGTTCAACTGGAGATGAGATGGGGACCATGAAACGTCGATGGGGACATTTGCAAGGAAAAGAACTGTCTATTCGCACACAGCGAAGCGGAGCTTCGTTCCACTGATTTGTGTTTCAAGAAATCGTCCCTTGCCCAAAGAGCTGCCGAAGGGTTGGAAAGGGTTGGAGTCCTGGAGGTACTCCTAGGAGTCGTGTTCATCTACAAACGATTCAGCGTGAGGGTACGCTTGGTGGGTCGGAAAATGATGACTGTCACCTTCCAGCAGCTGTAAAGATCAACTGAGGCTCTGCATGTGGCACCAGAAGGAGAGGGGAATGATGGGCTTTGTAAGCACTTAGGGTTGGGGGGCGATTGAAATTTCGATCCTGCCTACTCAGAGGACATCTAATATGTATGCGCATTGCATATCAACGACATTTGATCTATGTATGATGATACTGATAATGATAGGGGGAACTCCATTATCATGACAATGCCCAAGATAAACACAATAGGTTTGGCATGTATACATTTTTTCAAATAGATATTCTGATGATAGTGTATACACATATATATATATATATATACACAACTATATAACTATATATATATACATACATATATATTATATACATGTATGTGCGTATCTACCCATGCAGTCATAGTTTTGTGCGCATGCAAACCCATAAAGTCAATCTCGTCAGACTGCCACATGTATCTTCCAGCAACTCTTATGAAAGTGTTCTTTGCCAACGGTTGTAAAGGTAGTACAACATCCCAAAGTAAGATTTGCCCACGAGTCCTACCATTCCTGCATTTTTGCCAAACTTTTATTGTGCTTTCGAACAGCTAGATCTCCAGATTCGGTGATGAACGCTGATTCGCCAGGGACGTTGTCGAAACGGCGAACAGTGCCGTTTTGCTCATGGTGCTTCTGAGCTGAGGAGGGGAAGAGAGTTGTAGGACCCAACAAGGGTGTTGTTCTCCCTAAGTATGTTTTTTTTAAAGCCATGGTGTTTTCGGGGAAACCCAAATGTGTGGACGGATTTACAGCATATCTAGATGAAAACATGAAAAACGTATTGAGCATCATTATTTCCCAGTGGACTTCCGATTTCCACGGGAATTTCCGGGGGATTCCTTTGTTTTGGGGTACTTTCTATGGGGTATTTGGCTGTGGCTATGATTTGGGTATTTGGGTATTTGGGTATTGGGTGACTCTGCAAGAGCCTCGAGTTCCCTCCTTTTTTTTTGGAGGGGGAAATATGAAAGACTGAAAGACTATCAAATTTGTTTCTTGGACCTTGTCATATGGTTGTGCAATCTGAGGATTGCAGTCAATCATCTCAACCTCAACCTTGTTCGAATGTTAGGAAGGGTGTTGACACTTTATCACCTACGTTTATTGAGGTAGACCCACCGATTTTTTGTCATAAGCATCGTCTTATTCTTTCTTCAGGATTGTTGGCAAAATGAGTCTCCGCCAATATAAGACTGCTACCTTAGCTTTGGGGCAAAGTTCCGGCAAGTTTCCTTTTCTAGTTTCAAATTGTGTTCTTGAATGCTTGAGTTTTTTTTTGCGACTTTTCAGTAAGTTGGCCAAGGTTTTTTTTGGCGGGATTTCTTTTTTGGAGGTCGCGGGATTCGATTGGCTTGTGGCATCTGTCCAAACGTGGAGTTGTTGGGGGATGTTTTTCAGATGCCTCTGCAGGACGTATCGTCGATTGAGGGCGCAAGCAGGTGGGAGTCCAAATTTTTTTTCCGATATTGACTCCGCGAGGCCGCCGAAGATCATGACTCTGCAAGCCTTTTTTTTTTTTCAAAAAGTGGCAACAATTTGATTTTAATATCTATTTGCAAAGGTTGTGCAAGGCAATTTTTACCTGAAGCAGGTAAAGCCGAAAGCGATCCTCCCAATACGGAAGCTTCGTCAAGGAAACTCAGGAAATTCATCTCACCGGGAAATTTGATGGGGATGAGCCAGTCAATCTTTTTACCGGGATTCTCCTGGTTTTGGCGGGGTGACCTCACCGGCAGCAATGGGAGCACGTCATCTCCTAGGCAAAGTTCTTCATCTTCACGCACGCAGGCCATTGAGCTGGGATAAACGGGAGTTTTGAAGGAAACTCAAAAAAGTACCATGTGGAAGACTACCATTCTATATAAGATGCTGTATATATATATATTATAGTATATATATATATACGCCCAAACCGGGACGTTCGCCGACCCGACAGTACAGCGTTTTGAGCTGTTTTTTCCCTTTGAGGCCGGCGTCAGATTTTTTTTTGGATTTCAAGAAGCATTTGCTTCTTGCGGTTCCAGCCAATCAAGTGCATCAGGCTGAAAAGCATTTGAAGGGCTAACTTTGAACATTCCGGGTTACATTAGGTTTGGACATGTGTAAAGTATGTACCGAAGCAGTCCATTCCGTAGCACTTTGAACACGGGCTACATTAGGTTTGAACATGTGTAAAGTATGTACCGAAGCAGTCCATTGCGTAGCACTTTGAACACGGGTTACATTAGGTTTGGGTATGTGTCCGTGTCACGAATGTACAGAAGCACGCGATGCGACAAAAAATGCAAAAAAAAAGGAGTCCAAAAGCCAAAACTCGGCCCGGCAAAAAGGGCACGAAAGCGCGTAAGGGGTGCGTTTCAGGGTCGGCGAACGTCCCGGTTTGCGGGTATATATATTTATGCACATATTATATAGAAATATGAAATGGTAAGGTTCAACAATCTCATGGCATCTAAGGCAAATCTTACAGTTACAGGCCCGTAGGCTCATAGGCTGATACGTAAGAATGAACAACATCCTTATTATGGTTAACTGACAAAACAATCCCTTAATGAAATCCCTTGATGCTTTGATGGGAAGCGCTCCACAAATTTGTCAAGGAGCTTCGTTCGCGACCTTCAAGCCAATCTTCAAGGTGCTCCTACAGAAATGATCCCAGATCTTTTGAACTTTTTCTTTGAGACCCCTTTTCAGTGGAGATTCCACCGTAAACCATTCTGACCAAACGAGAGAAGTTTGTTCTTGCATGTTTTTACAGCTTTTTGATTTAGTGTTTGAGTGGATCAAGTCTAAAGTTTTTGAGCGTGTCATACATGACGAGTGGATACACGCGGAGAATCACATTTGTATACGTTTGTAGTCAAAGAACGCCATTGTTAAACTTTGAAAACGTTCTCCCAGACGGCAAACGTGACGCTCATTCTTCGCGGTGATTGCCATTGCTTGGTCCCATGTGGAGTATTCACTTTCAACACACTGTGGAATATTTGCGCCAGGCCATGTGTAGTGACAGTGGACTTCTTTTGTTTGGAATTTTGTGAAGAAGCTCTAAACTCGAATGCTTAGAAGATCCTTATGACAATCTCGACTGGTGCAAAACGAACTTGCTTTCCAGAGATATTAGTCGGCTTTACAGAAGTCTCATGCGGATGTCCCAGCAATAAGCAATAACAGAAGTCTCTTGAGAATGTCACAGCAATAAGCAATGAGGACTTTTGAGTAAGGTAGGCATTTGTGCCAGAATATCTGAGGCAGAGTGTTTGATTTGTTGGTGTCCTAGCGCCCCTTGAACTTGTCGCTTTGGAAGCCCATGAAGAAGCTCTAATGCTTGATAGGTCAGTCTGACAGTCTTGACTGATGCATATTGAACTTGCTTTCCAGAGGCACACAACAAGATATCAGGGCGCGTTACAGAAATCTCTTGCGCAATAAGCAGTGAGGATTTTTGAGCAAGGTAGGCATTTGTGCCAGAATATCTGAGGCAGAGTGTTTGATTTGTTGGTGTCCTAGCGCCCCTTGAACTTGTCGCTTTGGAAGCCAGTGAAGAAGGTCTAATGCTTGATAGGTCAGTCTGACAGTCTTGACTGATGCATATTGAACTTGCTTTTCAGAGGCAATTTCCAGACGTTAGGATACTAACCTGCCGCATGTATCATTGTTTTGTTGTGCATGTGTATGGTAGAAATCTTACTCATCCTGGCACGTCATATTCGTCTAAGTATCTGCCATATAACTGAAAGTGGTTGTGTTGAATTTAAGTGCCCCTTGGCCTTTTCTGTTTTGGAAGCTCTGTGCAGGTTTACTGCTTAATGCTGTTGATGGAAGAAATCCTGCACCAGTTGATGTAGTAGATATCCTAGTATTCATATGTCATAGGGTCTTATTTATCAAAGGAAGTTTAGTGGCAAACTTCCGATATACGAACTTTTGGGTAGCCTGACAGGAGTAGCAGTCCTAGCAGTAGTAGTCGTAGCAGTAGTAGTCCTAGTAGTAGTAGTCCTAGTAGTAGTAGTCCTAGTAGT
>DF242271.1:0-11355 GCA_000507305.1 Breviolum minutum Mf 1.05b.01 | reverse complement strand
TGACATCGCATTGCATCACGTGACATGACACAACACAAGCCATTACATCGCATCAAATGACGTGACCATCACATGACCTGACCCCGCAACAGACATCAAGACATCAAAACACTTCACTTCAAAGCACAAAACATCACCACCATGGAACGGCAGAAGGCTCGTTCACAGCAAAGAAATGATTTGGGCATCGCGCTGGTCGGTCGCCTTGCGCACATTCTATAGGCAAATTCTTTCTGTGCTATATAGTTCTTTTCCTTTTGGAAACTTCCGCCCCCGGCTTGTCCGGGCACTACTGGTACATCCCAGGTGGTGCAGGATTTCTTCCATCAACTGTAGGTCTGATAGGTCACTCGGAAATTCATACAACGGGCTTTCATGATAGCTTCTTTCGGAGGTCGCCAGTTGCGCAGCCCTTTGTTGCGAAGGTGCGGACACCGAAACGGCGGAGGTATAAAAGTAGGTGGGAAGATGGGAAACTCAACATGCATCCAAATAATGACATTTGTTGATCATTTGTTAGCTCAACAGAATTCAGAATATCAAATCATATATTACGAAAGCCAGCCGGGAGGCTAGGCGAAGTTTCACCCTGCGAACGAAATGAGATATAGAGGGGGTGTGGGGAGGGGTGGTGCTAACATAGGGGCTTAAAAACCGAGCCCTAGGTGGTGAGTAGGCGTGGGCGAATCGCTGTTTTTCAGCCCTTTGCACTACTAAGCAATTGTGCCACGGCGTCTATGGCACTATAACTCTTTACCAACAGAGCCACAAAATCGTGTTTTGGTCGCGTTTTTTGATCACATGCATCGCCAAAAGATGCAAATGATTTGCATCAACTTGCCAGAAAAAGAACCTGCTGGCTTTCGTTCCCCCCTTCCTCAGGTATATATATATATATACACATATTTATATATATACATATATTTATATACATTTATATTTATATGTATATAGCGTAATATAGAATTATATTTTTATACATAAGACATAGATGAGCAGAAACAAGTCCACTCTATATCCAACAGTATCAACCAACGTCATGGGCGTGGTCGCCGGCAGGCTTCGCAAATCTCCATCGGGTCTGAGTTCTCAATGTGTGCTGAAATGATGAGCGGCTGAAATGATGGGCAACCTCAATACCCCTTACTTAACACACGCAAAAACACTTTGAAGTTTGGGTAGTTTGGGGTATGGCAGTTTTTGTTCAAATTCAAATCATGTTTTTTTTTGCGTATTCACTATTATTATTCTTATTGTGTTCTTTTGAATGACCTCACCCTAAAATGCCTAGATAATTCAGGTTGGTGAATTATGGAAGTGGTTTACTCAGATAGTTTGACGCAAGAGCTACGCTTACTAAATAGAAAATTCTACTTTTGACATGAGACAAATTCTGTGAGAAAATGCACGTGCGCGAGTCACAAGTCTTCACAAGTTCTTTTACAAGTGGGCCACCTCAGTAGTTTGGCGGAATCAATGAAAAGCGATGCTGAAATCTGTGAAACCCGCATACACTGATAGGCATGACATGTTAGTGGGATGAGTCAAAAGAAGCTTAAGAAGATGCCGAAAAGAGTCGACAAAAATGGTTCCTCACAAAAAGGCAACAAGAAACACAAGAGAAATTTGTCTTCATTCTTCTGTCTAGGCAAGAGCCGGGATTGCAACAATTCGCCAGGGAAACCCAGTTTTTTTTTTGGATGCGTGGTACATCCACGGTTCGAAAAGCAAAGAGGAACCTAGCAAGAATTGGTGATTCTTGCTCCCAACATACGACAATTCGATTTGCTGAACAAAGACCGGTGGCATAGCATGGTTCCAAAGTGCGGTTCAACAAAGTTGGCCAATTTTGAACCAATCTTTTATAGGTAAGCCATCAATCCCAGCAAAATTCCTGTGCTGAGGGCATGGAACCAAACGAGGAGCGGTCTGTTTTCATTTTCATGGTCGAAGCACCATGTCTCCGTTGTGACTTTTGAATTCAACAAAGGGATAGTGTCGACATCAACGCCTTGAATTCCAACATGTTCCGCTTGTGTGGGGCATTCCTCTGCCTGCTGCAGGGTCTACCCCAGCTTCTCGCAGAATTGCAGCAACTGGGCATCCAAAGGAAGGCGGTAGTTTGCTGGACACGAAAGGGAGCAAATTTGCCCGAATTTGACAACCAAAGAACCATGAAAGTGCAACCAGTAGAAATCTTCTAGGCATTCCATGTGACACAAGCCGCCAGCATTGCTCGCGAAGCACGCGATGTTATTCTACACCTCAGCCTAGAAAGTGAGACAAACAGTGCCACAGATGTAACATGCAATGGATCATTCCGCTGAGCACATACAAACATAGGTAAACCAAGTATCACTTGGTAGCACTTATAGTCAGAGTCATAGTACCAACGATACTTGTAGACTTGTGACCAGGTATATATCTACAATGGACACGTGCATGTGTCAGTCACGGGGATGTAAGCATGGACGTAGAAACACAATTCCAACATAAGGCAAGCGAGGATGGCACGCTGGCCGCAAGGCCGTGGTTGGGATTTTAGGCGGTAGTGGTTCAAGGAAGATTCAGTGGATGATGGTATGACGGTTTTGAGTTTGATTATGTTTATCATGTTGTTGTTCTTGTTGTTGTTGTTGATGATGATGATGATGATGATGATTGTGGTGGTGATGGCGATGATGATGGTGATGACAATGAATTGTGGAGATGATAGTGAAGAGAATGAAGTTGGCAGTGATGCTCATGGCGAGGATGATGAGTATTGTTGTAAGCCATAGATCTTTCCCCAACAGCAGAATGCTATAGGCTCTCGGATATTTTGAGGCTTTTGGGCGGATCTGGGTGAGTTCTCCATCAAGACAACATTTAGTCCAAATTTGACAAACATATCAGCAATACAGACAGATTCACAGGTCATGTCTTCTCGCCAATGACCCATCCTGTACTTTAGTCTGGGTTGTCTAACTGGCAAATGATGGTTTAAAGTTTATAGGAATCCCCTGCTAAAAATGTAATACTCCCGGTGATGACTATTCCTGGCAAGGGAGGACACCCAAATTGTAGTATATATTTTAGTATTTGAAACACATATTTTCCAGGGAACTAACATACAGCACCTACAAGAAATAGAAAATCATCGTCTTCAAAAGTGCAACTTTGGGATGGGATATATGATATATGATATGTTAGTTCCCAGGAGGGTATTCTTAAGGATTTCACAACACCCCCAAGCAAAGCCGCCAGAGCAGTACCCATTCCATCCACCCCCCAACCCTTGCGAGGTGAATCACGTGGGTTTCCCCAAAGGCAGCCACAAGTTCAGGTGGGTGTTTTTTTTATTTTTTATTTGGAGCAAAAATCTAACTAGGTGGTGGTTTCAAACATTTTTTTAACTTTTACCTGGGGAGATGATCCAATTTCACTCATATTTTTCAAATGGGTTGAAACCACCAACTAGATAAACAATTTTTGTATTGTATCCTGTATCCTTCTGTTGTTTAGCATGAATTTGACAAAAACCGAAGGTTTTAAGATGATAGTCATGACTGCACAAGCGAAACTGCTCGTTAGAAGACTCAATGGAGTGGAGTTTTGTGTGATGCATCAACCCTGGGGCTAAAAAGCATCATTCCAGATGTTCGTGATGGATAGTGGTATAGTCAAACCTGCTACAAAAAACGTATTGCCAATACCACCCAAGACCCAATCATCTTGATTGAACGACGCAATTCTTATTTTTGGGGACCTTCCTCAATCAGGGAAAAAAACATCCGGTGGCTCGTGGCTTCGTGTTTGGCAAGGACTCTCTGGTTGCCTTATCGCAAAATTTGGCTGAGTTGACTCAAGAGCTCCAGAATTTACAGCTTATGGCGGCCAGGTAAGGAGGGATGGAATTGTTTTTTGTTTTTTTTTTGCTTTATGGAATGGATGAATCTCCGTGGATTTTTTTGGGTTTTCCAAGATTGCCATGCTGATTCTTGTTTTTTCCAATAGAGGTATTTTGGAAGGATGATTTAGCATGATCATTTGAAGCAGTTTTTGATTGTTGAAGATACCAATTGGGAAGGTGAGTCCCATGATGGCAAGCGAAGTGGGAGAAGTGGTGGACCGAAACGGAAATCGACAATTGTCCCAGCTTCTACGAAGGGTCCAAACGTTTCTTAGACATTTCAATTTTGTGCAGCTTTTGGGAGCATCCATAGATTACAAGAGTTGCACAGATTTTGTTTCTTTTGGCAACAAAAAGCAGAAAACTGTGACCAATTGTGATCCACAATTTTTACCACTGACTTGAGACCCAAATGTTTTCCGGATGACATTTTGTTTCAGGTGCTGGTCGTGAATCAGGCATTACAAATTCACCACCTTTTAGCAAGGACAACGACATCTTGCAGCTTTCATTTATATAGCCTTTCTTGAGCAGTGGTGGCTTGAATTTTTGAAGGAAAACAAATTAAGGAATGCTTTGTGAGTTGCAAAAAGTAGTTGTTTCAAACAGTTGAAGGTTTTCCCTGACTTCAACGTTTCCCGATCTTTTTGTTTGACAACATTTCAGGCAAGGTTCGATGCAGCTTCAATCGCAGCTGCAACAGCTACAGCTACACGTTCCGGTCTGCCAGCATAAAACTAGCGACGTTCTGAATTGTGGGATCCCCATGAGCTTCCATATAGATACATAGATATACAGATATATACTAGATATATGGTGTATGTGTAAATAAGATATATGCATACTAACATATATATAATATAATATGTATAGTTTATCCACAAATATACACTATCATAATATTATACTGTCTGATTGGTTGAATTTATAACCTTGGAATCACAGCCAAAAACAACAGACATCTGCTGTTAAGTCTCCATGTTTACCAAGAGTTCAATTCATCCAATGTTTGGATATATAAGTCTGTTCTAGAAGCCCTGTTCCCTCGCCATTTTGTTGCCGTGGAACACGAGGCAACTTCACTTGCTCCCTCTTTGTACGCCAGGGAACTCGATTCAGGTTAGTAGATCTTTCGAGTTCTGCTTGAAATTTGCTTGAAACACTGGAAGTGGACAAAAATGCAGAAGGAATGATGGGAAAAAAGGCAAGATTGAAACTCTTTGGACCCAACCATTGCCTTTTTTCCCATCTTTGGGCAATTTTGCACCTCCAACCAAAGCCATTGGTGTCGGAAATCTGGCATCCCAGGCTCAGGAAGAGAGACTTCCCACTGCGGCGCAATCTCATCTTAGGCTATGGCACTTGGGAAACAACGTCAGCTGTGTTGTGAAATGGGTTGATGTGTTGTAGTTCTCTCTTTCAAGGTGTATCTCGCTATGAACATCCAGTCTTCTCTTCTCTTTCAGGTCTTTCTCTTCTCCGGATTGGTTCAAATATACTCCCACTACATGGCAATCTACCGACATCACAGCTCAAGGACTCATCAACCAGGAATGTGAGAAGTTTGAAGTTTGTTGTTTTGCAACTTGAAGGTGTCAAGTACTCATTAAGTACTCTTAATTGCAATTGGACGTCAATTACTGTAATTGTAAAGGTTCTTGCTCACGCCCCTACCATACTTACAGCCATTATGCTAGTGATTATCAGGTTAGTCATACACATTGCTACCGATGACTCGGTGGGCAGGGTATCACCAGGAAGTATTTTAGTGCGTGTCTGATTAGGTTCTGGAAGGTTCCAGGGATATTGAAGGTTCTGCAGGAAGGTTGGGGAGCTATTTGGAAGGTTTGAGCCAGGTTATGGGTTTTTGGTATCGGAAGGTTGACGTTTGCAAGGGTTTGAGGCCGGGTTTGAGACAATTCCGGAACATATTTGGAAAGTTTCAGAAAGTTTGAACGGTTCTGGCGTTCTGAGAGTTTGGCAAAGGTTCTGGAGGGTTTTTTTGGAAGCTTTGAAATGATTCTGGAGAATTCATGCCATTAACACAGGAAATTAACATTTGCAATTTTGGGTGGATCAAGCTTAAAAAAAACAACAAAATTGATGATACACATTTCGATTTTGAAGGATTTCCCCATGGAATTTCCCCCCTTTTTTTTGGGTGCATTGTGTTTGGGTTTTCGGCCGTTTTTCCATTGGGATAACTAACCCCCGAGGTCAGGACCTTCAGAGTCTGACCGACTGGCACTGGAAGCCTTAAACTTCTTGATGCAAGGTCACCGTTTTTTGGGTGGTGAGTCAGCAATAGATTTCGTGGTTTGAATTGATGAGCGATTTTTTTTGTTTTTTTTCGAACTAGGTAACTTACCGGTCGTGACACTGTAATGATGTTTTGGATGTTTTGCAAAGATTTCGTGTTTTTTTTTGGTTCTACACAGAGCTACCAAGATTTTTATTGCTTCAACTCGTTCCAGGGTGATCCCCCTGCACCGTTTTTCTTTGCTGGAACCATTGCTAACTCCTTTCAGGTTTGGCCTGGCTCGAAGCATTCACTTTTGGCAAATCATCCACTTCAGCAAAGCATGTTCCAATTTGGCTGGGCAGACCAGCAGAACAAACTGAGAACACCAAATGTGCAGAAGATTCACCCGATATTTTTTTGTGAGGATGATAAGCTCGTGAGAACGAAATTTTGGTGATTTGATCTGATCTGCATTCTGCATTCTTGAAGTCTCTTCTCTCCTTTTTCGAGAGTTTCCGGTCTGAAATATGCTGGAGACGGTCAGACCATCACTTTTTCCATCCAATTTCTTTCTTTCTCTGATCTCAAGTTTCAAATTTCTACGGTCTGGTTTCTTAAGACCTGGCCTTCGTGAATCAAATTCGGGGCAAATTCAGATTCAAATTCCGCATCTCTGATGCACATACACTTTAGTAGCATGTTCGATTTCCGAACACCGGCTATTTGTTGCAGCATATTTGCACTCTCGAGCCATCTTGCCGTTTGAAATAAAACGGCGGGGCGTGCACAGCAGAAGGCGCTCACGAATCCCCCGGCCTTCAGGATGGCTTCACTGCGGTGAAAAAAAGTATCGTCCGCGCAGTTTCTTGCATTCAGTGTGCTCTTCAAGCTTCTTTCCGGCGGCGTGCTTCTCTGCCACCTGCTACGGCGAAGCTTTGTTACATTCCTTTGCCTCCTTGGGGTATTGGCGGTGAGCTCTCATGAGATTCGATTCCGAACCTTTCTGTATACAATGTAGTCAGTTACAGCAGTGTCAGAACTCCCGAGATGTGCTGATTGCTTGTTCAAGTACATGGACTCTCTTATGTGTTTTTTTGCAAGACATATTCCACGTCCACGACCATGACCTTTCTCTTGCCACTTTGGCACGACAGTTGGTTGACTCCATGTTTTCTGTTGCCAAAGTCTTATTGAGAAAAAGGCGATTGCCAAAGGATGTGGTGGCATGCTGCAACATGTGGTGTTGTGCCTTGTTTCATTGGATCTGGACCCCAGAAGGAAAATGGTGCAGAACAGCTGTTTCTGTCCAGCAAGTATTTCGTGCAGTGACTATGTTCAGAAGTCTGATGTGGCTCCACATGCACCGGTTTAGCAACCTAGCTCTGCAATTTGGGCGCATGATGCCGCAATGCCTCCAAGGTGTTTTTTGGGGTTTGCCCTGGAATAGTGCAGCAAGACATGCGGCCATTGATGTGTTTGTGGATATGCAGCTTGCAGCACTTTGTGCTCCACCCTCCGACTTTGAACAGGCTTCTGCTTGGCTCTATTGCTGGTGGCAGCGTGGTTTTCGCTATGTAGGAATGGCTAGAAGCCGTAGAGCAAACCAAGCCTCTGCAGGGGGGCCTCTATGCCGTTATGTGGAGCATATTTCCTTGCGCACCCGCATCCATCACAGAGATGCAGCCAAACCACGATATCGGCATGCCCGCCGATGTCATGGAGGGTCTTTTTGGTGGCTCGTTTCCTACACAGGATCAGTTGAACAAGTAGCTGCCGCAGAGCAATTGGAGATCCAACTGCATCGGCCAAATGCTAACTACATGAAGCCTATCTCCCGGTCATCGTCAGCAGCAAAGCCTCGCAGAAGACCGCCGCTTTGGCTGCGACAGCGCCGGCCCGGTCCAGGACATGCTGCTTGGGAAGGTCCTGTTGGCTCTGCGGTATTGGAAAAAAAGATCCTCGTGCCTTTTCAGAATTCCACTGAGCCTGACATGGCTTCTTCGTCTTTTGCGATGGCCTACAGATTTCTTCTTCGATGTGCTATGGCTTCCACTGGTCAGCTGATTGCTATCAACATCTATGCGCCCAGGTTTGCACAACTTCTCCTACTATGGGCGGCATCTGGAAACAAGGTGGATTGGGATCTTGTTGAAAAACTTTGGCAAGTTCCTTGTGGCCCTGTGGCTTTAGCGCAACGGCTCCACTTGGTACAAGGTCCCCATCGGCTCCGTCGACTTCGCCAACTTCTTGACAGTGCCCTACGGTTACGAGGTCTGCCTTCTACACATGTCTCCTTCATCAAGGTTCCTGTTGCTGAAATGGTCCCAGTGGTGCGTGCAAACGCTGCTGCAATTTTTCGGCGCTGCTTGACGCCGGTGGAAGCAACTTGGTGCATGTCTCGTCTTCGGTTTCTTCATGGCGGAGCCCAAACACATTCTAACAGCTGGACTCATGCAAGAGATGCAAAAGCCTTAGATTGGCGCAATTTACTTGCCACTCCAGAGCACAACATTCAACATGACCTACGTGAACAAGAACTAGGATGTGCCTTTGTTCTACAAGGACAGAGTGTTAGAAAAAGCAGCCCATGATTGTGTTGTGAGAGCTGTTGCCAAAGTACCCTCTATTCCAGCTCACAAAATCCACACAAAGAAAGTGCTGGCGCATCCCGCGCTGGTTGGGTATTGCAATCAGAGGAAGCAACGGTGGTCAGCCTATGTGGTACACACAAGAGACATGTCAAGGCAAGGTGGTGTCTCCATTGTACCAGACGACAAAAACAAGAAGCATGCGTGGCGGATGCCGACACATGTGTACCATACCCTTTTAGCCTTCTTTGTCCTGTTTTCTTCAAATTGGGCAATGACAGGAATTTCAGCTGACACTGCCAACAATTTGTGCTTGGATGCAATCTTAGCAATGGTCCCCCAGCATTTGCTCGGCTTCCTGGGTTTGAAGCAGGGGGTTTGGCTTATTCCTTTTGTCTATGCAACCATCAAGTCCAAATGCTTCTCTTCTACTGCTAGACGGTGTATGAAGCACGGGCATAGCTGTGTCCGCAAAGTCATCAGTTTTGCTACATGGCCAAAAAAGACTTGTTGGAGGATGGTTTCCCGAGGACTGCAAATTGCGCTACAGAAAAGTTGTTCCAGTTGGCAAGTGTGGCGTATGAAAGATGCGCCTCACGTTCTGCGACAGAAAGTCAAGGGCTTGGTTGCTCCGCAGAACCCTTTGATTTGTTGTCGGTGTGGCACAGCAAAGCCGAAGTTAGTAGCTACTGTGCACGATGCTGGGCAATTCTTCGAGTGCGTGACAGTTGAAGATTCGTTGAATTCTGCACGTAAAATTCTGCAACTGGCTTTGTCAGTCACTGGCTGCTCGCATGTTTGTGTCTTCAGAAGAAAGCGGAAGGCAGGCTTTCTTTCTCCAAACTCTTTTCCTGCATGTGCTCGCAAGTTTCGATGCTTTAGCTTTGATGAGCTCTTTCTGGTCTTTGCTGCAGCGGTGGCGGTAACCTATGTGGTAGTTGGTTCACGTGTAATGCAGCTGTCAACTCTGCCAATCGGCGGCTTGATGTCCATGATAGCTTCAGCTATGGTACTCTGCCTCAATGAGCACAAATGGTTGGAGCAGCAGGGGGAATGGGCAAAACATGGTTTTTTCCATAACGTGAAATGGGACCAACAAGTGGCCTCCCTTCGCTATGTTGATGACTTGATCCAAATTAGTAGTTTTTTCTGTGTGGATTGTTAAAATGTTCTTCCTAGTCTTGTGTACAATGTCCCTTTTGACCTGTCTCAACAAGGTGTTCAGGTTGATTGGCTTGATTTGCAGGTTTCCTTGGATCCTTTCGCCCTTTCTATGATTTCCAAACCTATGAATATCAAACCACCCTGGGCGGTGCAGCCTGGTTATTTGCGGGCATGGTTAGCAGGAAGGTTTGCTAGATGGGGTCAAGTCGGGCTTTCTTATACGCAGAAAGCTGAAGAAATCATCAAGATTTTTTGGTCTCTCGTTGAGCTCGGCTACCAGATCCCTACTCTCAGATGTTTAGTTTATTCTTTCAAGTCTGAACGATGGTGTGAAGAACAGCAAATTCTTGCCACATGTCTCCACAATGCTAAGATCATGCGGCGGTGACCCAAGTACTCTGGCTCAAAGTGTGCTGTCAGTTCCTGCTACCTAGCCATGTGGAGCTCTATGTTGGCATTCTGGTTGGTGCTTGTTTGGTTGATGCCGGGCGTGAGTGGCACTTCTCGCCAGGGCCGCAATGGTGAGCGCTTCCGGCCAGGCCGGCCCCAGCACCAGCAGGGCCGTGACGAGAGGCGCAAGCAACATGGCCATGGTGAGTCAGTACACAGGTTGGTGTTGGACATTAGGACAAACGAAGGCCCGGCTCGGAAGCAGAGCCGCCGCCGTCGTCGTCGCTCGTCCTCTTCTACATCCTCTTCCTCGCAGTCTCGTAAAGCCAAGAAGTCTGAGGAAAGCAAGGAGCTTGCCCGCCTTCGTGCTCTGCTGGCAAAAAAGGAAGATGAAGAGAAAAGGCGAGAATCTCAGCAGAAGCAGGAAGCTGAGGAAGAAAGGCGACGCAAAGAGTTCGAAGAATTTCAAAACAAAGTCCTTGCCATGCTCCCCAAGCCAGTGGTAGCAAAACCAGAGCAGGAAGTCGAGACAGAGCCGAAACATGGGTTTTGGTCACCAAAGAGTTCTCAGAAGGCAAGTATGTTTGTACATGAGATTGTAGATTTCACGGGGTGCACTTCATGGGATGATGTCGAGGGGTGTTTGAAGCAGGTGTCAAACGCCAAACTGAAGGAGCTACTGCAACGCAAGCACGTGCGCAACGTGCCGGTTTCAAAGCCTGCGGTTGTCAAATCCATTGTGCGGTTGCTCCGCTCAGAGTTTGCTTCTGCCAAGTGATTCTCTCTGGGTGGGATTTCGTCATACCAACCAAGGTTTGGCGCATCTCCAATGGTTTTGGTTTTGGCCTTTGCAGCTGGCATTGGTGCTACGTTTCTGCTTGGTGATGGCAACTCCACTCCGTGGTTACCACTCTGGGTCGAGGCTTACCTGGATGTTGCCAAGGCTATGAAAACTTTGTGGTATCACCAGACTTTGGTTCAGCAGCTTGAAAGTTGGCTGGGAATGTCCTTATCTATGTTTTCAGCTGCCATCCCCACCATCATCATTGGTGGATTTGCCAGAGTTGGTTTGCCTTTAC
>DF242270.1:58300-97843 GCA_000507305.1 Breviolum minutum Mf 1.05b.01 | reverse complement strand
TTTTACATTTGACCCAATCCCAAGGTATTTGCAACTAGATTTTTTTTGGCTGGAACCTTAGGACAACTAAGAGGTGGAACTTGTAGATGTCACTGAAATGAAAGTCAAGTAGAATAGTACCTTGTAGATAACATTGAAATGAAAGGCGCTCCTACCAAGGTAGTGCCATCTAAGAGCAGGAGGCTCTCCTATGAAGGAGGGTCTCCTTTGATATAGATCACATGATCTGCTTGCATTTCTTGTTTGCATGTGTTTGTTTTTACATTTATATGTATGTCTTCTGCAGCCATTTTCCAAGGTTCAAGATCTGCTTGTGAATTTTGGCATCAGTCGACCATGGGAGCCAACCAGTCCAGCAGCTCTGGAAGTTCTCCTGTCGATGAAGGAGTGAGGCCAGGGCCTTGTTGCATGTTTGTTCCATGATTTTTCCAATGTTTTTTTGATTCCCTGGCAGGATGGCTCTCCAAGTGGTGCAGCAAATGCAGAGCCAGCAGAACATCCAGATGAATATGATGATGAGCTTGGTTGGTCAAGTTCAAGGCCAAGTTCAAAGTGGTTCTGCTGGTGCAGCCCCAGATGCTGGTGGCACTCCACAGGATGATGGAAGCTCTGATTTCCAAGGAGTCAGGTATTGCCAGCGCTGCGGCAAAAATGCCTACCTCAGGGAGGGGGTGTGTTTCAATATGGAATGTGTGGCTTGGAAGCAATGTTTTTGAAGATTAGGAGGTTGCCTCCCATGGGGGAGGCAGTCTCCTGGTGGCAAAGGGTTTATGTTTTTTCTTTTTTTTGCTGGGGCAGCTGAGCTTCAACCGTCTGAATGCCCAGCAGTTGGGAGAGCGTCTCCTTCGTTGGTCTGGCCACTATGGGCAGCACTATGTGGACAGCCAGAAAGTTTGGAAGGCCAAGAAGCAGAACAAGGGGCAGAAGAGGCAAGCTTGGTGGGCTGCTGTGAAGGACTACCACAACCAAGGTGGCACTGATGGTCAGGTCCAAGATGGCCAAGACCCAGATCACAACCAGCCTGCTGATGGTGATGGATTGGGTGGAACTCCTCCCGTTGCTGCCCCTCTCGACAAAAGCCCTACGCAGCCAGCCCAATGCGATTTCAGTGATGCCCCTTGGAACAAAAAACCAAGGGTTGAAGTGGTGGATGATGATGATGAGACCACCAAGACTGGTGGTGGGGCAGATCACAAGAAGGAGAAGGAAGATGACAAGAGTAGTTCTTCCAAGCCAGGTCTCAAAGTCAGGATTTTTGGACCTTGAAAAATTTCCCACAGGAGTTGGATCCTGTGATACGACACTATCAGAACTGACAGCTTGTGCACAAAGCCAAGTATGTCAAGAGCATTGCATGGTTTGCAAAAAAAGTGTGTGCTTTTGGGATGGGAAGGGATCAGGTGATTTAGAATGTCAATGGTTAAACAGCAAAATGATATCTGACAAGATACATTCCTCCTATATCAGGAGGATTGAAATCATTTTTTTAACAAAAAATCTCCTATCAAGGAGGTGTAATTGTAAGTGTATTCAAAAAATTTTTNTTTGGAAGGCCAAGAAGCAGAACAAGGGGCAGAAGAGGCAAGCTTGGTGGGCTGCTGTGAAGGACTACCACAACCAAGGTGGCACTGATGGTCAGGCCCAAGATGGCCAAGACCCAGATCACAACCAGCCTGCTGATGGTGATGGATTGGGTGGAACTCCTCCCGTTGCTGCCCCTCTCGACAAAAGCCCTACGCAGCCAGCCCAATGGGATTTCAGTGATGCCCCTTGGAACAAAAAACCAAGGGTTGAAGTGGTGGATGATGATGATGAGACCACCAAGACTGGTGGTGGGGCATGCACAAAGCCAAGTATGTCAAGAGCATTGCATGGTTTGCAAAAAAAGTGTGTGCTTTTGGGATGGGAAGGGATCAGGTGATTTAGAATGTCAATGGTTAAACAGCAAAATCATATCTGACAAGATACATTCCTCCTATATCAAGAGGATTGAAATCATTTTTTTTGAACAAAAAATCTCCTATCAAGGAGGTGTAATTGTAAGTGTATTCAAAAATTTTTTTGCCTCCTATCAAGGAGGCAAGTTGTCATTTTTACCACTTGCATTTTCAAAAATACTGTTCACAATATTCTTGCAATTGAAGATTTCTGGACTGTTTGATTCCTGCCAGGTTTTTTTTCTGAAAACTGGTGTACTTTAACTTCACTTTAACTTCACTTTAACTTGAAGTTAAAGTAATTGTTTTTGCTACATATTGAAGTTAAAGTGAAGTTAAAGTAAGTTAAAGTAAATCTCCTGTGGTGAGAGAAGTTTGGGATCAAACCTCCAAAACAAAAGTTTCAGAAATCCGCTGTTTTAGCAAACATGGCAAAAAGTAAACCTGCAGAGAAAAAGGCAGCTGCAAAAGATTCTGCCAAGAAGGACAAGGAGGACAAGGAGAAAGAGTCTGCAGCAATGGACAAGGGAGAAGTAGCTAACATGCTTGGCACTCTCAAGTGTTCCAAGGATCCTGAGAAGAAGGAAATGCTTGCTTACTACAAGTCCTTGCCCAGGTTTGATGGCCAGAAACAAGAGCTTCTGAAGAAGTGGAAGGCAGACAAAAGTTGTAAGTGGTTTGGATCTTACAAGGAGTCCAGGAGCCAGGAACACTCCACTACGCAGGAAGAGATGTCTGGCTTTGCCACCAAGTTTCTTGTCTGTCATATTTTTTTTTGAAATAAAAAACTCTTGGTGAATTAGATTTTTTTCTAAGGTTCAAGATTGCTGAGCTGCTGCATTTGCCTGTGGAATCTGCTGAGCTCAAAACAATCTTGGCTGAACTTCCCCAAGATGACAAATGGGATTTGGAGGTTGCAGTGGAGAGAGGTTACTCCAAAGCCGGCTTGGTGAGGTATCACCTGGAAGGTTTGAAAGCCCTTACCACTTCGAGTCACAAGGACACGTACCAGGAAGAGATTTCACACACCAAGAGCAAGCAAGTTACCAGGGAAGATGGACAGCTGCAGCTCCAGAATGTCAAGCCTGAGAATCCCTTGCATGACACTTTGCAAGGGAAGATTCAAGTGGCTGAGTCTGGCAAACAAGCTTTGGAAAAGGTGCATAGCCAAAGTCAAGATTTGGTGCTGGAACTTGAGTTGAAGACTTCTGCCGACCCAGCTTTCAAAGCCAAAAAGACAGAGATGGAGACAGTGTCCACCAAGTTGGATGAAGAAATCACCACAAAGTGAGAAGCACCATTTTTGCTGCCAAGAGGTTGCAGCCAGACAAGGTGACTCAAGCTGAGCTAGATGCTTTCTGCACCAATGTGGAGAATTGGTCTACTCTTTTGGATGTGTCCAGGAGTGCAATTCGAAAGGCCAACCAGCTGCTGTCCAGCTAGGTTCTGACCTGCTTGGAGAGATCCTTCTCCCTGAAAAGAAGGAGTGTGCTGCTTGGGTACTGGTTGTTTGGGAAAGGCTGCTCTCAGGATGTGCCTCCTACAAAGGAGGTTCTCATTTAAAAAAAACCTCCTAACACAGGAGGTTTTTTTGTTTTCAAAACTTAAGAGGAATCTCCTAACACAGGAGATAACTCCTAAGCTTTTTTTCTCTTCTTGGTGAGAACTGCAGTGAATGCAGTCTTTTGGCTCAAAAGCTTCAAGATGTTTAGCAAACAGGCCCTTCCAAAACTGGATGAGGAACCTGATGCCCCAAGACGCTTTAGAGCCAATGTAAGAGATCTTTTTCTCACAAACCAGCTGAGTGCTGAAAGAACTTCATCACTTTTGGGTGATGCTGCAGCTGCTGGAGTAGAAGCTTTGGAAGATGTGAAGAACCTCCAGGGTAAAGCTGGCAAGAATGTGCACAGAGACTTGATGAGAAAATTTGCCAAAAGAGCAAAGCAATGGCCAGATTTGTACTGGTCCAAAGTAGATGTATGGGACAAGAAAAATCAAAAAGTCAAGAGAGAATGGATTGCAGTGCTCTTGCCCCACGAATGGCTTTGTAAGCTCAACAGCAAAGTCCCAGATGGCAGCCTCACCACTTGGGAGGGATTGGGCCCTTTGGGACAAGGGGAGTGTGCCAGAGCTTGCTCAGAGCTTGGCTGCTCCACTCTCACACCACTGTCTTTCTGGTGTGATGGTGTCCCATACAATTGGGACAGATCAGAGTCATTGGAGGNACATGTAACAATTTGTGGTATCCAAGATTTGCGGCAAACATATACATTGAGGTCTTACATAAGGAGAAATAGACTTAGACCTTCTTGTCTCCACGCCTTAGTTTCAGAGTCACGCTGACAGGTGTTTTTTTCCCTGGAATCGATGGACTGGACCTGGGTATATGTTCTGAACAGTAAGAGTAACAGCTACGTTATGTCCTATAAATATAAAGATGTTGTTTCTAGATACGACCTGCGCTGGTCAAAAAAAGCTTTCAGGGTTTCATTGTTGTGATTTCATTGCAAGATAAAGTGATATCCATGACTATTTTGGTTAAGAATTATTTATCCCAATTCGCGAGAAAGGCACTGACCGCGTGCTGACCGCGTGTGACCGCGCCTGACCGCGCCTACGTAGACATACCGGTATGCCGTGACCGCGCGTAGAAAAATGTTTGAAAACTGATGACCGCGCCATGTCCGCGCCTCTAGAACACTTAAAAACATGCACGGTTCTATGTTGACCGCGTGACCGCGCGACGCAAACCTTGGCGTGGCTACCTGACCGCGCGCATCTATGCTATTTTGTTTGTTTTTGGATATGTCATCTCCTCTCTGCATGTTTTTTTTTGGTTCAAGCGGCACCGCCAAGCATGGAGACACGCGTGTGTGATTTCTGTATCTCACCATACAGACTGGAAGTTGTTGCGCGTGTCATGCGCAAGACACACGATGAATACGGCAGTGAGCGCACTGACGTGTGGCGTGATGTCAGGACTAGCTTGACGTTTGCAATTTTATCACTTCGTGCGCGAGGTGAACACGCAGACGCTGTAGTTCTGCACCGCTTGTCTGCTTTGACGTTTTGGGGGGAGCATCCTATGTCTTCCCGGCTGTCTCTGAACACAAGCAAGCCTGGCTTCTTGTGTGTTCCATGTTTCTTCATCGGAACTGAGAACCAACAGCAAGATTGGGACAGACAGTTTCCATGCATCAAAGCCTTTGAACCCAAGATGACCCTTGCACGGAAAGTCTTGGTAAATATGACGTGGCTCTTTTCGAGGCACGATATGAACCGGGAACGAACCTGGTGTTCTTGTGCAGCCCAGATTTTGTGGGATGTACAGAAAGAAATTCAAAGTGCACCTCTTCAGCTTTAGCAAATTCAAGACTATGCATTTGCCTGCGGTAAGATGCAAAAAGGAATTCCTGAAAGCCAAAGCAGAGCTGCCACATCATATAGACCATGTGACGCCTTTCTGTAACCTTTCGAAGGTCAATGTATATCCGCTGGTTTTTTGTTCTCAAGGTTTTGCTGAATCCAAGCGTGTATAGCGTTTTTGCGCCCAATGGCCATGGGGAAGTCAGTGAAAGAAGAAAGACTAGAAGTGAAGCCAGTGAAAAAAAAGAAACGCCCGAGTGGCAAATCGAACTGGGCATCACTCAACAAGCAGCGGAAAGACCGAGCTATGGCTGCAGCCAGGCGGAAGCAAGGCTTACCAGTCATAAGGCTCAGATACAAACAAAGTTTGCCGCCTGTGCGCAGCGGTCGGGTCGTACAGTATGCTGTTCGAGCTGATGACACTGTCAGCGTGAGATGCTGCAGTGTGGGGACACAAACCTGGATAAGCGTTCCCCCCTCAGAGGACGTTGTGGACTTGTGTTACGCAACGCCTGGCATCTATGCTATAGAATGTCAGGGCCACGGTTCGATTACCTCCGAGCGCGCCACGAGCGCGCCGCGAGCGCGCCACGAGCGCGCGTCGAGCCGCCACGAGCGCGCCTCGAGCGCGTACCATAAGACGAACAGCGCGCCTTGAGCGCGTCGTGCGCTGGGTTGTTGCATGCATGGACTTGGACGCATGCAAAAGGATGCGGAAAAGATCGCTCGTTGCCCTTCCGACCTTGTGTGAATAATACATAGACCTGCTGTGTTGAAAAATATATTTATAATATTTCGCTGTGACACTGACTGAGTGCCGTTCTTCTTTTTTCTGTGGCAGACACTCAATGAATGAAAGCATCCTTTTGGTTCAAGCGAGACCCTCACACACGCCGCCGATCCTTCTCCAAAATGACGGCGACCACGAACGCAGCAGAGGCAAACATGACTTGCTGGCTTTGTGGCTTGAAGTTTACGTCCGCGGACGGCAGATTGCACGGATTCAAGTTCACGTGCAACATCTGTGGAAGTGCCCACAGAACAATGCGTCGCGCCTGTGGACAAATTCCCACGGAGGTGCAATCCTTCTCAACCGAAGAAGTCAGCGAGTTCTATCGCAGCTTGCACGAGAAGAAGCAAGCCAAAGGAGACCTCACTTGGCAGACCATCAAAGCCACACTCGTTCACTCTGTGGTGACTCGCCACACATCCTCCAGCCGGGAGAGCCTTGTAGGTGAATGGTTGCCACTGAGTGTCTGGGTTTCACGGGGTTGGCTTGAGGAAACTGTCAAGAAACAAGAAAGTAAGTTTAACCCTACTTACGATTGCGACTGCTACAAAGTCCCAATCCAAGTGGAGTCATGGGACGAAGTTCACCAAAGAGTGACACAGTCCTTGTTGAGCCAAGAACAAAACGGAACAAAGGCAAAAGGAAAAAAATCCTTGGTTGAGTTGGACGTTCCTGTGGCGGAATCCACGAAAGCGGGAAAGACATTTTCTGCGGAAGCTGCGGCCAAGAAAGTTGAACGTTCCAACGAGAAGGTGCACGGTTTGGCTGCCAAAGCCGTTGGAGCGTGGACCAAAGGTTTGACACAACTGGAGAAAGTGGAAAGCAAGGTCCGAGACATGTCTGCAGACATGCCCGCAGGAAGTCTGCAAGCATACGAGGACCTACTGCAAAAGCTACGGGGACACACTGTCGCAGCCAAAGCCTCCTTGACCGTTTTTGAAAAAAACAAGACCAAGGGTTTGCTTGAGAAAGAAGAACTGAGCACGTTGCCCTTTGACGTAGCTGACGTCAAAGCACTGCAGAAGCAATCCGTGGAAGTGTTGAAGGAGGTGAGGAGCTACTTTCCTAAGCCACAGCCAAAGGAGCAGGCAAAGGCCAATCCTGCAGCGGGCGGCAGAAGGCGAAAAGCTTCGACGGCAACGGACGGGGAAGCCGAAGTCCAGGCACCGGCTCCCAAACGCCGTGTGGGGAAGACCCCTCCGTGAAGGAAGGGCCCAAAGTTGAATCATGTTTCTACGGGGGGGGCAGTTTCGTACAGGAACTGAGGTTAGAAAGCCGGGAGCCGCGTAGTTTGTGTCGTAGAACGATAGACACATTGACCGCGGAAAGCCATGTGAAAAAAAAACGTGTTCTTTCGAGGAAACAAAACGCAGTTTGTAAGTGTTTGCAATAAGTTCTAAGGTTAGTTTCACGGGATGTTCGTTTGCAGTCGTTTGGCTTAATGGGATGAAGCAGAAGAAAAGAAAGCTAGATTTGGAAGCACCTTTCGAAAACCAACTCAAAGGCATCCTACAGGGCATTCCAAAGTTGGATGTCCAAACTGCGCGTGAATTTCTGCAGCTGTTGCACGCCGATGACAAACACACGGGTCGAGGAACTGGGCATAAGCGTAAGCAACTTTTCCCAGAGGCCTTGGCCACCATGCAGCCATATCCACTGGACGTAGCTCACCCGAGACGACAGATGTGGAAGGTATCTTTGCCAGCCCTACTGCAACGCAAAGTGGACAGCTGCGCGCTGTTTCGAGAATGCTTTCGTCAAGCCCTTCAAAAAAGACGAAATCACCTGGAAGTACTCATTTATTGGGACGAGGCCGTACCTGGAAATCCATTGTCTCCGGATCTGGCCCGCAAGTCGGCGTTATGGTATGTCGGCTTTCCGGATTTTCCGGTCGTTTTTTTAGACACGTGCTGGCTGACACTTGCGTGCTGCCGCACGGAAGACCTGCAGCAAACAGAGGAAGGATATTGCAAAGCGATGACCAAAATGTTACGAGCGTTGGTAAATGAAGTGAAAGATGGCTTCGCCATAACGTTTGGCGAAGATGCCGAGCTCGTGTGCATTCGCAAGATTTCTTTCTTGGCAGACGGGGATGGCATCCGTGCATGCACTGGTTCCAAAGGTGCATCTGGCAAAAAATGTTGCTTTAGGTGCACCAATGTCTTGTCAGGAAACCATATCGCAGTGCCTGGCCACGAGCACATCAGCTCGCATGCTGTGGAAAATTTTGAAGCATCTTCCAGAGCAACCATCTGTAGCATTGCCACATATTTGCGTGGCATCCACGTTGCATCCGCGCGAGCAAAAGCAGAAACAATGCTTGGATGGAAAGCAGCAGCCCTGCAAGAGAGTTTCCTTCTGGATCCGGATTTGAAGTCTTGGATAGGTTTGTCTGACATTCTCTACTATCCTATGCATTGCTTCGTTTCCAATGGAATCGTGAACCAGGAAGTAGGAATGTGGTGGACACATGTGTTGAACAAATCTCAAGCCACCCTCCAAAACTTTCAACAATATGTCGCCACATGCTGGTCCCAAAGCGGACCAGACATTGTCGACACGAATAACCAGTGGCAAACTTCTGCAGCCGGATAGAGACTATCGTGGAGATGCTGGAGAAACACTGGCAATTCTACCTCTGGCCGTTGCTTTTTCCCAAGAAGTGCTCGTGGCTGTTTATCCAGATCTGTCTCTGGAAATTCAAAGTCTCATGGCCCTGCATGAGGTCATCCTGGCATGGATGGCTTGCAAACACCACCCCAGTCAGGAGATGGCCGATGAGCTGGGCGTCAAACAGAAAAAACATGCGAAGGGCTTTGTGGCCACGTATGGCTGGGAAGTCGTGCGGCCGAAATTGCATTTCTCGTTGCATTTGCCGCAGCAGTTTGCTGACAAAGGCCACGCACCAGATGCATTTGCCACAGAACGCAAACATAGATATTTCAAAAACACAGTAGCGCAGAGTGTCCGACGAATCTCAGACTTTACGTCCGCAGCTCTGTTGAAGCTGACAGAATATGATATCAATGTGCAGCAGCCAGCGGAAAAGCTTTTCACCCAATTGATTGGGCAACAGCATGAAATGTCGACCATTGCAACCTTTTAACTCTGCGAAAAAAGCAATCGTGGCATGCCGCGTCGAACATTGCGCCGTTGTGTACGGCCAAGGCCAATTCTATCAGATTGATTCTGACGTGGCTTTAGCTGTCTGCGGAGCTGCACAAATTGACTCAGATTTTTTCATTTTGGGAAAAGAGCTACGAAAGAAAAAACATGTTTCTGCAGGCTTTTCAAACTGGACACAATGCGCGGAAGAAATCTGCATTTTGCCGTTGCCCGCTGTCGTCAGTGCCGTACGCGCCCGCTACAACCGTTGTACAGTCACAGNATCCATGTTGCATCCGCACGAGCAAAAGCAGAAACAATGCTTGGATGGAAAGCAGCAGCCCTGCAAGAGAGTTTCCTTCTGGATCCGGATTTGAAGTCTTGGATAGGTTTGTCTGACATTCTCTACGATCCTATGCATTGCTTCGTTTCCAATGGAATCGTGAACCAGGAAGTAGGAATGTGGTGGACACATGTGTTGAACAAATCTCAAGCCACCCTCCAAAACTTTCAACGATATGTCGCCACATGCTGGTCCCAAAGCGGACCAGACATTGTCGACACGAAGAAAATAACCAGTGGCAAACTTCTGCAGCCGGATAGAGACTATCGTGGAGATGCTGGAGAAACACTGGCAATTCTACCTCTGGCCGTTGCTTTTTCCCAAGAAGTGCTCGTGGCTGTTTATCCAGATCTGTCTCTGGAAATTCAAAGTCTCATGGCTCTGCATGAGGTCATCCTGGCATGGATGGCTTGCAAACACCACCCCAGTCAGGAGATGGCCGATGAGCTGGGCGTCAAACAGAAAAAACATGCGAAGGGCTTTGTGGCCACGTATGGCTGGGAATTCGTGCGGCCGAAATTGCATTTCTCGTTGCATTTGCCGCAGCAGTTTGCTGACAAAGGCCACGCACCAGATGCATTTGCCACAGAACGCAAACATAGATATTTCAAAAACACAGTAGCGCAGAGTGTCCGACGAATCTCAGACTTTACGTCAGCAGCTCTGTTGAAGCTGACAGAATATGATATCAATGTGCAGCAGCCAGCGGAAAAGCTTTTCACCCAATTGATTGGGCAACAGCATGAAATGTCGACCATTGCAACCTTTTGCTCTGCGAAAAAAGCAATCGTGGCGTGCCGCGTCGAACATTGCGCCGTTGTGTACGGCCAAGGCCAATTCTATCAGATTGATTCTGACGTGGCTTTAGCTGTCTGCGGAGCTGCACAAATTGACTCAGATTTTTTCATTTTGGGAAAAGAGCTACGAAAGAAAAGCCATGTTTCTGCAGGCTTTTCAAACTGGACACAATGCGCGGAAGAAATCTGCATTTTGCCGTTGCCCGCTGTCGTCAGTGCCGTACGCGCCCGCTACAACCGTTGTACAGTCACAGCAAACAACAAAGACTTTTCGTTGCTGCTGGGTTAAAAAAACGTTTCCGCGGATGCATATATCATCACCAAAAATCTGTCTGAACGTCATCATTTGGGAAAAATATAACACTTCAAAAAAACCAGTCAAAAAACTTATGAAAACTTATAATAACTTATAACTTACTTATAAGTTCTGAAATAATTAACTTACATAACTTTTTATAACATAGGTTATAACCACCGTAACTTCCAACCCTGACTAAAGTNGGATAGGTGATCCCAAGCGCCATGAGGTGTCTGTGAAGTACTTCCTTTTTGATGTACTTGGTCATCACATCGGATAGATTCGAAGTTCCAGATACCTTCTTGACTGAAACAACACCAGAAGCAACAAGTTCCTGGATGAAAAGAAATCGAAGTTGAACATGTTTTGTTTTCTTGGAAGTTCCAAACCTAGTAGCCATTGACTTGCCTGCAGTGCTGTCAGTATGAATTCGAATGTTCACATTTTTGGAAAGTCGGGATTCTAAAAGAAGTGACCTAATGAACAAGCTTTCCGACACTCCAAGTCCTATTGCGTACAGTTCAGCCTCTCCGCTGGAAAGTGCGACTGTCGCCTGCGTCCTGCTCTGAGAGGTGATCAGAGCGCCGAGAAAGTACAAGGCCATTCCGGAAGTGCTTCGTCTTGAAGTAGCACAACCTGCCCAGTCGGAGTCCACATAGGTGTCGATGTCGAAAGTTGTCTGCTTGGAATGCGGAATGATCTTTNTTGGCTCTGGGTGTAGTCGTCAATTGGTCGTATTTTCCCCGACTGCTCTATAGGAAACCGCCTTGAGACAACTGCCTCGTCTGGCAATGAATCCCAATCAATGGGACCTACTAGCCACCCTCTGTCAAGTTCAGACTGCGTCTTCTTCCAGAGCTGAACGTCCATGTCAAAATCACCGCTTGACCTAGTCATAGATCTAAGCGCCTTTCTCGCAGAAGGAGCCGCAGAATGCAGATCCGATATAGACAGGACTGAAGGTGAGAACTTGTTCGGCAGAGTCCCAGATTGTGGCACCTTCCCAACTAGATCAAAGCCACGTGCTATGTCGTCCGCCAAGGCAGTATCAGGGTAGTTCTCCTCAGCGATAATGGCCTTCAGCAACGCCAGTCTCTTAGGCTTAAGGATCACCAACCTCTCTGGGGAGGCCTCCATCTTCAACTTCCTGTCTGCATCTTCCAGCTCTTTTGCACAAGCCACTTATGCAACCACCTCTTCCTACGAAGGATTATCTGTGCAGGGTGAAGCGATGCCACATCATGAAAAGCACTCCTCACTTCGTCAGAAAGCCCAGAAAAAATGTACATAGGGTGCCCAGCCCGTACAGCCTGTCTTACAAAATCAAGCGGGGTCCACCTCACACCAAAAACGAGCTGATCACCAAAGCTATCAAATCCACGGATATCGGTGCACTTGTGTTGACATGGACAAACCAATGCAGACTCATCTACAAACGTTGTCTCACCATTGACTGCCACCTGCTCCGCTCCTGACAAGTCAGACAGCTGCTTAGAGGCCCTCATCTGAACCTAATGGCAAAATGGATTCTCTTCCCCCATTATATATTTCGCTTGTCTTAACAGCCGTGCGCCTGTTGGAAGTACAAAAGGTTTGTCAACATGTTGCACTGACAGACAGGTTTGCAGACACTTCTTTGAGTCAAGACGGATAGTGTCTGCAGCACAATGAGACATGGACACAATGACTGCAAACTCTGACACTACCGGTGGGATTTGCTTGTTTGGTTGCAGCCCTGATGCAATAACAGGAAAAGCTGAGAGCTTCAGACGCTTGTTGCACTCAAAAGAATCACCAAAATTGAATTTTTCAGAGAGAGAGAGAGCACTGAAGACCGTGGATGCGACTGCCTTGCAAAATGCAGGTGCCCTGAGCATCGGGGATTGATTACAATCAATTCTAATTGATTATGGCACCTTCAAAATCAATATCTGATATTGATTTTGAAGGGGTCTTAATCAATACTGGAAAGGGAAGAAAAAACAACATAACCAATACCAAAAAATCAATCCCGTGATCAATTCCCCAAGCACTTTTTAGCACAACTGCATGTCCATGTCCTGCTACAGGCTTTGCCATAGCTTGAAACCTCTTATAAGCAGCCAAACTTGATGGCTTAATATTTTCCCATTTTTCAATGGGCCAGGGTGAGCTTTTCTCAAAGCTTTGCATCTTTTCTTCACACCTATGTACCTTTTCTCAAAGGATCTTATGGCCTTTTGGCAAAGGACCAGCAGGCTTTGCCCAGGATCACAGAACCTTTTCTCAAAGGATTTGCTTTTCAGCACAGGATGCCCTGCATGATGCATTCATACCTTTTGACAAAGGCTATGCATCAAACGCACCTTCTGTGTGTAGGATGAAATCTTTTCTGGTCAACAGTAGATGCATCAGGATTCTGTATTTCAGGGCAACCTTCTGTGTGATCCTGGTGCTTTTGGCTCCAAAGGATACACTATGAGCTAACTTGCTCAAGTGCCCTACATAATCTTCACCGTGTTCAACTTTGGATTGGGGTACTTTGCCTGCTGGATGGTGTGAAGAAATTTGTGGAATTTGTGGACCACATGAAATGCAGATCTTCCTTCACCTGCTGCCCACTGGTTCAAATCATGGTAGATCATGAAGAACCTTTCCCCCAGTAGAGTGGAATAATTAAATTCATCACTGGTCAAAGTGCTGTCAGCATTGTCCCAAAGGGTGATCAGCTCAGTGATTGTTTCCAGGGCCTCCACAATTAGCTTTTCATGTGGCTTTGCACTTTTTTCAAAGGCTTCCCTGACCACTGGCAGCAATGCAAAAGACAAATGCTTGGGCTCAGATTCTTTTGAATCCAAAGAAGCCCATGTGGCATTTGGCTTTTTTGGATCACAAATCATGTTGAGCTTAAGATTTGTCATCCTAGATTGACACCCTTGCCATGAATAGTGTTGCTGAACATGGGTGAAAATCTTTCCCAACCTATCACTTGGTGGCACAGCACATCTTTTGCCTGGCCCCTCATAGTAGACCATGGTGTGCAAGACATTGCCCAGAAAGTGTCTGAGCACACCATGGCTGAAGAGGATATGAAGGCAGTCTCCCTTCACCATTTGGGTGCTGACTCCTGGCAAAGTGAAGATTAGGTGAATACCTTTTTTCAAAGGCTTTTCTGCTTTTTCCAAAGCACCTTTTTTCAAAGGCCCTTCTGCTTGTTCCATTTTCCAAGGCATCCTGAACTTTTTTCAAAGCTTCTTTGTGGCTGACCAGAATGACCTTTTGGTGGTCCACTCTGATCTCTTTCACATGCTTTCCATCATCTGCATCATCGAAATTTTGGCAATCGCATTGATGGCATGGAAAATGGCTGGCCCAGTGTGGGAGATCTAATGTATTAGAAAAAAAACTTTTGATCTCCAAGCATGGACCACACAAAGCACCTGTAGTGCTTTGGGTGGAGGGGCTGCCCTTGCGTGTCCTCCATGACGCCTTTTTTCAAAGGTTCACCGCAAGGATCAGCTGTGGGGTGGTACCCTTTTGCAAGGGCTTCGAAGCTCCACTTCAACCAAACCCAGATGGGCTGGAAGGTCTCTGGAACTTGGCAGGACTTTGGCAAACTATCACGATTATGATATACGACACCATCACCATGAATGATGATAAGGATTGTTTTCTCTTTCCAACTCCTTTTTTCAAAGGATCCTTTTGTCAAAGGACAGGATCCTTTTGTCAAAGGACAGGATCCTTTTGTCAAAGGACTGTCAGAAAGTTTTGGGTCTTCAAGGTCTTCTACTTTTTTCCAAAAGTTCTCTAGGCAGCCTTTTTCAAAGCTAAAGAGGCGCTGGAAAAATCTGGTTTTGCCACACCTAACTTCCAGAAGGTCAGGTGTGGTAAAAAGATGGCAGCATCCTCCTGTGAGACCTTGTTTGTTTTGGGATCTAGGCAAGGAACTGATACATAGGAAGGCTCTGCTACCTCTATGTTTTGACAGAACTTTGCCATGAGATCCCTGTGGATATTGCCTTTGCATTGCCCATAATTGCCAGTGGAGGCTAGAGCTTGCAACTCAGGATGATGTGCACCATCCTGCAAGGCAAGGTGTGCAATCTCCTGCAACAAGCTTGCTGAGATCAGTCCATGGGACCACAAAGCCAAAAGCTTTGATGCCAGCTGGGACTGTGGCAAGGGACTGTCTTTTTTCAAAGACTTATGGTCTTTTACAAAACCTGTCTCCTTTTCTAGCTGCCATCCTCTCAGCCTTTTAGCCATTTTTCAATGGTTTTAGCTACCTTTTTTCAAAGCTGTTGCCAGGACATTTATCCACAGGAGCCTTTTTCAAAGGATCAAAATACTTTTCACAAAGAATGAAAGACCTTTTTCCAAAGAACAAAGAGTAAACAACTTTTCACAAAGCCTGAAGAAATATTTTTACAACCTGGAATTTCTTTAAGCCAAAATTGCTAGTGGTATACATAGTCGACCTCAACTGCAACACGCAAACTGCTTGACACAAAACCTAGAACTCTACCTTCAACAATTCAAAAACCTTTTCTTACTTTGCTTCTTAGCCCAAGCCATCCACCGCGCTTTTTTGCTTTCTCCTGGATACATGCTAGTCTGATGCATGCAGCTGTGTGAAACTGCCAATGCCCTTATTGGGCACTAGAATCTACTGTACAGATTTTGACCTAAAGGTCATGCCTTTGGTGACTTTTTCAAAGACTTCCCTGTCCTTTTCACAAAGTCCAGCTGTTGCTTCTGCCCTTTTCTCAAGAGGCCTGCCTTCTTTCAAAGACTTCCCTGTCCTTTTCACAAAGTCCAGCTGTTGCTTTTGGCCTTTTCTCAAAAGGCCTGCCTCCTTTCAAAGACTTCCCTGTCCTTTTCTCAAAGTCCAGCAGTTGCTTTTCCCCTTTTCCCAAAAGGCCTGCAATGTTCCTTTTTTCAAAGGTCTTCACTTCCTGCTGCCTCTGCTGCTGTTGCTCCTGCCAGACACACTGTTGGCCCTGTTAGCAAGCAGCTGAAGTTCCTTCACTTCATCTTTGGCAGACTTGACCACAGTCGCAGCTTCTTCCAACAGTTTTTTCAAACCATTGCTAGTGTTCCCTTTCTTAAGGAGCACTTCTTTCAAGGCTTTCAACTGCCTCTCCAGTTTCAACTGCTGCTGGAGAGCATTACCTTTGCCCTTTGTGCTCAGCTGCGACTTGGCTTTTTTCAAAGCCTCCTCCAAATTGCTTTGGGTGGTGGTGATCATGTCCCTGGCCTTTCGACCTTTGCCTCCTCATCTTCTTCTTCTTCCCCCTCCTCATCCTCCTCACCATCTTCCACTGCACCATCTTCAATGGCCAGCAAGTGTGGGTGTCTTTTGCCCTTGGCTTTGCCACCCCCTTTTCCAAGATTATACACAATGCTTCATTGTCATAGAGATGCGCAAATTGGTCCAGGGCTTCTGCCTCAGGCTCATGGTCCACCCCAGTCTTCCACTTCTTGGACTTCACCTCCACCTCCCTGCTCCAGTTTTGTGTGTCTTGGTATTCAAAGACACCTGGAGTGTATGGGTCCTCTTTCCAGACCAGAAGCCAGGTGAGCCTGGAGCTCTTGTGGGGACCATCTCTTCAAGATGGCTTTCTCTGACATCCACTCTTCAGCTTTTTTCAAAGCCTGGCTGGCAGCAACCTTGGCCGCAGTGGTCAGATGCTTCTTGCCATCTTTCTGCATCAACCACTTTGCAGCAGCTAACCCCTTTTCATTTTTGCTAGTTTTTTGCAAAGCCTTTGCATCTTTGGGGTTGTGCTTCAAGTGGGTCTGATGCTTGGACCACACAGACTGCTTTTCAGCAGGTGTCAAGGATTTTTTCAAATTCTCTGCTGCTTGGTCCTCATCCCCTTCTGCTTCCCCAGCTGCCACCTCCATTTTCTCAGCCAAGGTCATCTTTGGAAGCTTGTTCAAATTCTTTTTACAAAGTTTTCCTTTTCTCAAAGGTTGCTTCTTCAGATGACCTTTCTTGACAGCTTTGTCTTTGGAGGATCCCAGGCCTGAGTCACCTTTCTTCAAAGGTTTTTTGGGGATTGTTTTTTGTGGTTTGCCATTTTCAAGGGCTTTGTCTTTGTACCTTTTCCCAAAGGCTTTTTGATTGGACCTTTTTCTAAAGTCTTCTGTTGTGTCATTCCCAATTTCTTGGGAACCATTTCCTTTTTTCAAAGGGCCATGTATCGGCAAAAATGATGTTTCTGAAGAAAAAAGGCGTACATTGATCTGTTTTGTTGCTGTGGATATTTGTGTTGCTGTTGTTGTTGGTGTATTATTGGTTGTTGTTTTTGTAGCCTGTTTAAGATTTAATCTGGAGCCAAAATATCAATACATCAATCAAATTCATGAAGCAACCTTTGAAAAAGGATTCACATTCTTGAAAACAAAAAAAGATGAATATTTCTCTCCATTTCATTTTGTTTTCCCAAAATTGAAAAACTGAAAATCTGATGAAATCTGATGAAAACATGAAATCTGATTTCATCAGATTTTGGTTTTTTTATTTTGGTATTTTTGTTGGTGAGAATAATTCAAATTGCAAAATTTCATGCATGACAAAGACTGTTTCCACAGGAATTCCCAACCCTGAAATTATACAAAATTATTTCTGGAGGTTTGTATGTTCCTTTTTTCAAAGGATTGTTCAAAAGGGTTCAGTCTCCTGAAACTACCAAAACACCAAATCACACACCTTCCCAGTTCTCCACCCACCCAGCCTCAAACACTCAAATTGTTTTCCCACACCCCTGCATTCAAATCAAACCTGTACATGGTGTGTCATGCATGGCATGCCTTTTTGCAAAGACTTTGGAATGCCTGTGGTCAAAGGCCACCCAAAAGTGAAACTGCCTTGGGCCACTCAAGCTGTACAAATGAGTGGCAGTGAAACCTTCTGTCTTGCTACATTTTGTCAAATGTCTCTATTGCCCTTTTCTCAAAGGGTGTGTGGTGAAACTATTGCTTTGTGGTCAGCTTCAGATTTTTGATTTGCCAAAAAAATATTTCAATCAATGGTTCATTTGGTATATGTCATTTACATCAAAACAACACAACTGAACTGTATGTCATTTCTATTTTTCACAATTTCTCAAGCTGTTCCCAAAAAAATGCCTCTGGAGGAAAAAAACTGGCTGCAAAGCAAACCTTTTGTCAAAGGTCAGGTGCTTACCATTTTTCAATGGTCATCTGGCTGCATACCTTTTTTCAAAGATCATCCCATTCATGGAATTTGCAACCCTCTAAGAAGAGTGTGATTGCATCTTCCAATGTCTGCCTTGGCTGTACCCACTTGCCTGATCCTTTTTCCAAAGGACTGTGGGAGTGCCAAGTTTGGACAGGGAAGGGCCAGATGCCTTGCTGCCAGCACTCAATCATGATGTCTGCGTCATCATCAAAGCGAGCTTCAAAGCCTTCCTTTTTGCAAAGGAAGGCCTTTCCCCCAGGGCCTGTCTTCTTGGTGGGGGCACCTGACAGCCTTGGATAGATATCCAAGCCCTTCACCTCCTCCTGCCGTTTTGGGAAGTAGTAGCTCGGATGTAAACCTGAACTTCTGCTCCCAGCAATTTTTCAATTGCTTCTATGGCAGAATCAAACACCACATTGGCATCATTGGCCAATGTGCCCTTCCAATCAATTGCAACCTTTTTGCAAAGGAAGGGTCGGCCTTTTTGCAAAGCTTCTGCCCATGTGTTGCCTGGTGCATCCATACTCGTCTCCTCCACAAAAACCTCCTCTTCAGAAGGCTCTTCAAAGGTTTCCATCGGGTCAACACCTTTTGTCAAAGGTAGGAACTTGTTGCTACCTTTTGTCAAAGGCTTTGCACTGGAGGCACTGGAGGCTGCAGCAGTGCTGGTCTGCTTTTTACATTTTTTCAAAGCTTTTGTGCCTTTTTCCAAAGACTGTTCAGCAGGCTGTCTTTTGCCACACTTGCCTGCTGGCATCCAGCTTGGCCTGGGTCACCTTTTGGTGCTGCCTGGCAGACACACCTGGAGAAGGGGTGCTTTCTTGCTTGGCTTGTTCTTGCCTTTTTTCTCAAGGCAGCGGGTTGACCAGCCTCCCACCTTTCCTTCTCCTTGGCAGCTAGCCTCCTGGCCCGTCTGGCCTTGGAGGTAGTGCCTCCCCCTCCTTTTTGCCTTAGCNTTGTTGTTGTTGTTGTTGTTGTTGTTGTTGTTGTTGTTGTTGTTGTTGTTGTTGTTGTTGTTGTTGTTGTTGTTGTTGTTTTTGTTGTTGTTGTTGTTGCTGCTGCTGTTGTTGTTGCTTGAGTTGCTGTGGTGTTGTAGCTCTACTGGTCAAGTTTGAAAAGCTGCGGACAACATGCACACTGACAACCACTCTAGTTTCCAACAGAACAACCAGCCAGAAGTTAACTACCAACTGAGTGACCTAACAACTGGGTGCCCACCTATTTTTTCAACTATACTTGACAAATTCATGCTGTGAAACAATCCTACATTCAAAAGATCTCTGAACAAAGAAGATTTTTATACATCCACACAGCACCCCTGATTTTTTAAAGGGTAACCATGCAAGAATTGGTGAAACAATCATCTTTTTCCAAAGATTCTATCAACACTTTGTACAGCAGAAACAATTAAACAAAAAACACCTATACTTTTGCCAAAGGTTCTAATCCCTTTTTACAAAGAGATGCATTTTGTCAGGCAATCACCTTTTTTCAAAGGTGCAAAACCAGTGTGGAAGACTATGGCCTTTTTCCAAAGGTGTACCTAGCCCTTTCTACAAAGGGTCTTTGGCAGGGTGGCAGCACATTTTTTTCAAAACCTTGAATCCCTTTTTTTTTTCAAAGGTGTTTGAAGAAGAGTCAGTTGGCACACAGACTCTCCCTCAAGGCCAAGGCAGCCTCCTTGGTGATGTGCTCCACCTCTAGTTTCTCCTGGATGGTGTCATTGAGGAAATGGGGTGACCTTTGATGTGTCACTTCGACAATCAAATGGAATTTGCCACCCTCCTCCAAGGAGCCTGTCAAATAAGCCCGCCCTTGCTTGTTTGCCACAGTTTTTTTGATTTTGAACCATTTGGTCATGGCTCCAGCAGGTTCTTTTTTCAAAGACTTTGTAGCTTTTTTCAAAGCTTGACCTGCAGGCCTTTTCAGGCCTGAGCCTGACTTGTACCCTAAGGCACTAGTCAAACTTTCTTTTGGACCTTTTTCCAAAGATGCACCTGCTTTCTGCAAGGACTCTCTCCTCATTCTGCTGTTTCTGGCAAGGCCTTTTCCCAAAGGCTTTTTGGGAGAGGTTGTTTCTTTTTTCAAAGACTTGTTGGGAGAGGTTTTTCCTTTTTTCAAAGACTTGTTGGGAGAGGTTTTTCCTTTTTTCAAAGACTTGTTGGGAGAGGTTTTTCCTTTTTTCAAAAAATTTTTGGGAGAGGTTAGTGGTTTTTTCAAAGACTTGTTGGGAGAGGTTTTTCCTTTTTTCAAAGGTTTTTTCAAAGGGGCTTCACCTTTTCCCAAAGGGCTAGAAGCTTTTTCCAAAGGCTTAGATGAGCTGCTGGGGCTGGCAAACATGCAAGGAAAACCTGATGCATCCATGGACACATGAGAAGTGTCTGAGTTACCTTTTTTCAAAGAGCTTGTCTTCTCTGCAATGTCCATCAAGGGAAGTGCTCCCTTTGCAACCTCTGCAGCATCCCTTTGCTTCACCACTTGCAGAATTTCCTGCAGCTGTTTAAATTCAGTCTTTGTGAGTTTAGCAGCTGCTTGGTGCAATTTTGTTCCCTGAGCCAACCTCCTCGCATGATACATCAGACAGTTCAGTCTTTCAATCCGAAGGTTAATCCAAACATTTCCTGAGTATTTGGTGGTGTTGACATCTGCTGTTGCACCAGGAGTGTGTTCAGTCCTTTTTTCAAAGAACTCTGATGAACCTCTCCACTTTCAGAAGCATCAAGGAAATCCATCACAAGCATGCTGCAATGGAGGATTCCTTTTGGGTCAAGGGCATTGTTCCTGGAAACAACTTCATAAGGCCCCATGCGACAAAGAATCTCCTGGTTCTTTGACACAATACTGAAAACTATGTCAGGGTCAATGTATGGCTTGGTGGGGTGTCTAGCACCACCTTTATTGCCTTGACCTTTACCTGACATGTTTTCTCGCACTTTGCCAAAGGCTGGCTTTTGCAAAAGCACAAAACCTTTTCACAAAGATTTATCAAAACCTTTTCAAAAAGATTTTTGTACAGATTTGTGAAAAGCCTTTTCACAAAGATTTAGAGAACACTTTTGTGCAAAGAACCTTTCACAAAGAATTATGGAAACCTTTTCACAAAGATTTATGGAAACCTTTTCATAAAGATTTGTGGAAACCTTTTCACAAAGATTTCAAGGTTTTTTCAAAGGCCAGGAGATCAATTTGTTTACTCTTTCAGAAGACATGTTTATATACAATATATACATATGAGACAGTTAACTGATTGGCTGTAAATTGTATGAATCTGACTTTGTGGGTAATTTGTATGTTTTTTGACTTTTTTGAGTAGCTCAAGTGGCTGCAGATGTGAACCCAAAAAATCAACAAAAAACCCAACACAATCAATACCAAAAAATCAATTCCACAATCAATTCCATGATCAGTTCAAGATAAAAACAAATCAATCCCCATGATCATTTCAGAAGAAAATTAAAAAAAGTGAAAAATTTGGATTGAAGAGGGAACTGATTGTAATCAATCCCCGATGCTCAGGGTGTGTACGCAGCCTCTTCCGAGGTGGAAAATTTGCCATCTTTAAATTCCCACGGCGCGTGCTCGTGCTGATTGTCGCGCAAAATGTTGAGCGCCATCAAATCACTACAATGTGTAGCGAGACATGTATGTTTTCTGCGTTTGCCACCAAACATGCAGTAATCGAGTTCGACCATAAACGGCTTTGTAACCTTTTCTGCTTTCAGCCAATAAGGCGTTTTCCAAAGCAGACTTGACCAAGGGTTCTCAAGCGTCCATATTTTTCCCGCTTTGTCCAAGGCGATGCACAGTCTACATGTAAATTCGTAGAGAATGTTTGCAGAACGAACTTTCGCCAGAGCAGTCCCAAAGAGCCCCGGTGGTCCTAATGGCCAGCGAACACTGCGAAAAGGCTGAGGGCCATGTCTCTTTTTGGACGACATACGTATCTGTCTTGCCTTGCTTGCCGTGCCGCAAGGTACACCTGAGTGCACCCACAGGCACTGAGGTGACAGCGCCCACTCGACTGTCAAGTCCAAACAAACTACCCTTGCCTTTGCAATACCAGACTTGTGGTTCACACCAAAGCTCTGTTTGAAAAAATGCTTCATTGCAAACGTCAATCCAGCAGAGCCTGCAAAAAGTTCAATGCAAAAGATTTCACCAACATCTGATAGAGAGCTGCCCTGTGAAGTTGCAGGCAGTGGATTGCCATCTATCCGATGAACACTGTCGGCTGTTGATGTTGTTTCTGAAAAAGCTCTCTTTGGAAAAATCTTACGCTGGGTGACACACCTATCTCCATCTGGAGATAGTCACTGATGCTCTACTTGTGGATGCGGTTTCCCACATCCAGGGACGCAACAAACGTGCTCCCTCTGACACCTCTCATTGTTGCACCGACCAAGGTTGTAAGAAAAACAAATAGGTTTGTTGTCCTTTGTGCGACTCTCCATCCCATGTAGACTCTTTGGCATGGGATCTCTGTTTTTCTTCTTGATCACTTTGGGAGGCTTTTTGATCGGAGGATCTTTGGGAGTTTCTTCGGATCCTTTGGTGGTTTTTCGACTTCCTTTGCTGCAGGAGTTGGAAGAAGGAAATACGAAACACTGACATCATTCGCCAACCCATCAATGACATCATCAAGAGGCTTCGTTCCATCCGCACGAGGTTTGAGGGCTCCATTGACCTGTTCTCCCATCCTGATGAAAGCTTGTCCCAGACATCCATTTCGAAGGGTTAAACCTATGAAATCTGAAATGAGGGGTTTTCCTGGTGAAATGGCCATTTCGCTGGTTTATCCCCCCTTTCGCTGGGATATCCCCTGCAAATAAGTCTCTTTTGATTCTATTATGTACATGTTGGTTGACCTATGGTTTCTGTTTCCAAATTTGTGTGTTTCGCAGCTGTATGTGTCTTCAATAGTGGGGGCGGCCTGTGGTGGCTTGAACGAGCCAGAAGCTTGGAAGTTGCATGTACTAGGCCTTTGTCTTGGCGTTTGTACTTTTACATGTACTTTGCCTGCTTTTGTTCTGTCAAAAACTATAAAAAATACAACCCGGGAAAAAGCCGGGAAATCGCCAAGAACACCCCAAGAATCGCCGGGAACCCCCGTGAATTTCTTTTCGACCTGGATCACTCAGAGGTTCAAAGGGTTTTTTCCCTTTTCGGACGTCTGTCTCTGTGAAATGACCATGGAGACCAGAGAGACCTTTGAAGCTCTGCTTGTGGGCCTTACAGCTGAGGGGGCGCCGCCCACAGCTAAAGCACTTGCAGAAGCCCCTGGTCTGTCCGAAAGAAAGAAAAATTGAGCCGCGTGCGCTTAAGCCAACAGTGGTCACGCAAAAAAACCTTAGATATGTGCGCAGTTTTGTGCTAAAAAAGGGTTAAGCCACTGAAATGGCCAAATCGAAGGGTTATGTCGCTGAAACCCTTGTCTGGGGTCTGTCAGCTCGCAACACCTGGGCCTGTGTCACACGGGAGAACCCTGGTGCTGGGGTCTGTTCCATCAATGCAAACATTCGGCTGTGCCACTTGTCAACAGTAGTGTATGTTGCAAGCCCAATCAAGTCAAAAGCCAAAGCCCTTCTAGACATAGCTTGATATAGAGCAAGGTCTGAACACAAAGGCACATCCTTCTGATGATTGACTTCTTTCACAACAAGCGAGCCTTTTGCAGCGTCTAGTTGCACCTCTTTCTCGGGCTTTTGATTGGCAAGCTCTTGCTGCCTCGACAAGCACTTCGAGGGCGGTATGTAACGGATCTCCTCAGAGTCAAATATGGTCAGGCACTGGTCGTAAAGCATATGTGAGGGCTCAAGGGGGCCTGTGATGTCAAGGCCTGGATAACGAGCCTTCAATTGGACAATACGTGCTACACGATCTGGTGCGGCAAGATGCTTCTGAGTTTCCGACTCTGGTGCTGATACAGATGCTTTCAGGGCAGCAACAGCAAACGTTTGACTCTCAAAGATCAATCGCTTCAGGGCAGCATTTACTGCGAGTGATGGTTCATGTACAGCACGCACACTCCTATAGTGAATGCCCTCACAGCGTCATCTGTAACAGGCGTTCCAGGATTTGTGACTGCATGAAATGTGTTAATGTGTGCAGCTTTCAAAGCATCAAGCCAGCCTTGTTCAAGCGATACATTCGACGCCTGCTTTTCAAAGGTCGCCACAGAGTCCAAAATGGACGAGTTGGCCATGATGACGATAAGGAGAGAGTTCTGAATAACGAACTGAAAATGACATTACAGGAATCCTTGCCTGAATGTTTCGGAAAACACTGTAAGAAAAAGAATCAGCATCAAACATGGTAAGGTGTAAAATGTAAAAGATGTTACAGCAAGCATGCACCTTCATGCAGAACCATGTCTGAAAGCAACAATCGCGCATTCGAAATGTGCTTGAATGTCAATCTGTGGCCTTGATACGGGAACATGCATTGTTAGATTTCCAAAGAGCCCCGGCACTGGCCCCGAAAGAGCGTGACCCAAAGGTCAGAAACCGCCCATTTGTTGAGTCCCCGATTTTCTCAAAAAATTGGGACTCAACAAAACCTGTTTTTGGGGATTTTCGGCCCCAAGGGATCTTAGGGAGGCAGATGGAAATCTGACAACATGCATCATAAAGATCGTTTCTGTAGAGATGCATCCAAGTCTCAAGCGAAGAAAAAGAAATGAAATCTGATTAAAATGATACATGCCAGAACCACCTTTGGTCACATCTGCAAATTACTTGACACATCTGGCGCAAGAAGGAAATTGGTCAAAACTGTTGAAGTCAAACGGAATGTCACCACATCCGATCTCTTTTTGTCCCTGGGGGCCATATTGCATTTGCCCCTTTGAGCACCCAACACATTTGTTGGAGGTAGGCATTCCTACATCAATCGGCTGAATCTGACTTCTTACGCTTTGATGCCAATGCATCCAGTAAGTCGGCAGCCTGGCTTGCATTCGCCAACACTTCACCTTTGAAGCACTTCCCGCATCTTGGCCATTTGAAAAAGCTCGAGAAACACGAAGCTGGACTTTTTCCAGGGTGATGCAGGACCCTTGACTTCTTGTTCTGGAAGAGGGGGCCTTCAATATCGAATGTAGTACGCAGGTCCGACAACTTTTCATGCATTATACTTCCTCATTCAGGTCATCACTCGCTGAGGACGATGTTGTCGACGATGATTCCACGAATTCCAGGTCCTTCTCATAGACCTCTTTCTCAACGTCGTCCCTGTTCTTGTTTTCAGTTGGAACATGTTGGTCGTCAAATTGAATGCCAGCACTTCTAAACATGTCGTCGACTTCCTTGATAGCTTGTTCACCGATTGTTGCTTCTTTCTCTAAATCGAATGCACCTTCGACACTGTCAAGCTGACTTGGTGCACCAAACCCATCGCCAGTTGCAAAGTCACATTCCGACTGCTCAGGTGTAGGGTTGCGATGCTCACCCGATGGGAATCTGAAACCTGTTGACATCCATCCAGACCGACTCAAGTCCGGCCTGAAAAAATCACGCCTGATTTGACCCAGCATCTCAATGTAGTATTTCAAAGGCCGCGACAACATATCACGGGAATATGTCGCAACCGATTTACTCTTTCGCTGTGATGAAATGTTCGTGATGGCCCAAAAGTGTACGTACATCCTCGGGCAGGCCGCATTTGGCCGCCCACCTCAAAGTCGTGTCCTTCAGAGAATGAGAGGTGAGCCTGTTAGACTCATTGTCTTGAAGAATAGGTTCAAAAAGTTGGTCACTTCAGTCGTGGTGCAATGTCTGCTTGCAATCTTTCCGTCTGCCTTGATTGCCCTGCAGAGCGCACCAACAAGTGTTGTTGAAAAATCAAAACCCAACACGGTAGCCGCAGACATCCAGTGCAGAACCCAATCAATGCCCGTTATGCCAATTATTGGACAGACAAGAGGCATGTATCGAGCCTTACGTTCCATGGTTGTGCTTGTCTTGTGGAACTTCGTAGTCCCTTCAACAAATCCGTAGGGATCGCCATCAACTGTGAATCTATCAACGGATATCTTATGCATATACTTCAAGTCAGACCATCTTGACCGTGAATATATAGCAAAAAGACAGCAACCAACAACATACAAGTCGCCTGCTGATTGAGAACTCTCCATAAAGCGCTCCAGCATCGATACCTCCGAGCATAGCAATGGGCGTGCCTGAGAAACTGCAGGCCTCTGAACACCAAGGATCTTCACCCTACCAAGGATTTGTGGATCTGCCAAAACATCGTGACCAATTTCAATGCCCATAACAAAATGCGCAAAACGGAAAGCCTCCAAAAGGGATGAACCAGTAGATGCAGAGGGCCTTCCTCCATCTTTCGACAAGTACATCAAAACGGCGAGAGAATGGGCCAGGGTGCACACTCCCTAGACATGACCCAGCTGAAGTACTTCCTGAGGGAGTCAGCACGTTTGATTGCAGTTCGTGGAGACTTGATGCCAAGTACATCTCGGATCACCGCCCTGCAATCTTCAACGGACCCCTCGTCCTGGATGATGTTAAATAATCTAACTCCAATCAAGCCTGACCACTCTGTTGTCTCAAAGATGAATTGCCATTTGGAGATAGCAGTATCAAGCAGTTGTGACGCTTCCAACAACGCATCAACATCTGCAATGTCCGTCATGACAGCTGCATGAAAACCAACATCTGCGGATCTCTTAGCTGAGGCTGCCACATGTGATGATTTTGCCAACTGTTCGCTCAATTCTGTAGCTGCTCCAGGAATTGCTGGCTGTGGCAACACAGGAATTGTGCTAGGCAGTGCCAACATCTCATCGCCAAAAATAGCACCAAAAACGCCAGATTCCCACGGCAGCTTCAAAGAAACATCTTGTGAAATTGACAGTTGTGCATCTAACAAAGCTCTATCATATACAGCCTGAGGTATAGGGACATCTGGTTGTTCAATGACTGCAGAATCATCTGAACACAGGTCCAGACCGTCGTCACCAGCTGAACGCTCCGGGTCGACATCACCGCCCGTGGATAAGTTTTGCTCTTCATCCATGACAGTCACAAAGAGAAAACAACCATGACACCCCCACTAAGCAAATTTTTCAAATGCATTCACCACCACCCGATCCACTGAGTGTAGCAAAGAATATTTACAATTCACACATGACGCACATTCATGTAACAATGACATCTCAAGTACATGAACTTAAACAATTACACAACTAACAGCAAGTGAAGCACTCTCAAATGCAGGTTGTTAGTTAGCAAATAGGTTTGTCTCAAGGCTAGACATTTTTCAAACACAAAAGAATCGTTTTTGCTCAAAGAAGTAAAGAGCAATCAGCAAGCTGAGCGCGCACATCTTCAAAGACCAGCTCTTGGGGTATGGTGACAAGCTTTTCACCTTGGAAGCTGATTTGGGCTCTGGTGGTAATTTCCAAAATGGTGAGCAAGTTGGGCTTGGGCCTCCAGAACACATTTAATGTCAATCTTTTATACCAATGAATGTTGGAAATGATTTGAAAGCACATGGTGCTGGCTTCAAAGCAGATGATGCTGATTCGAATTGTCTTTAGAGCACATGAGTGCTGATTTGATTTGGTTCCATGCAAGCAAATGGAGCTATACAGCCTGGAAGCTTCTCTGGTGCACGTCAAAACATGGCTGCACCCTCTTCCTTGCATTTGGTTGTGATTGAAAGTGCCAAAGGCAAATACAACATTGCATGGGTGGAATTCAACCATACAAAAAACTAATTGGCTTGCTTGCAAAACAACTAATTGGCTTCAGGAGAACGCTTCCTCTTTCTGGTTGCTGCATGTACTGAGTTGCAGAGGGCAACATTGCTGGCAACTTCTTGGTCTTGAGTTTCTTGGCTGCCAAGATCTCTGGTATCTTCCAAACATTCTGGCTTGGGGTAAACCTTCATGCTGATGGCATAGTCAGTGGGTTGGTGGTACACACTCAAGACCACTTGGGAATCCTCTGTGGGGTCTAGCTCCACCACATCACCATCCACTTGGACTAGGAACTTGGATGCCATGGGTTTTGTTTTGTTTTGGCTTTGGGCCTGAAGCTGGGTGCTTCGCAGCTTGGTAATCAAATACCTTTTGGTGGAAAGCTGCAAGCAGCTGAAAACCAAAATCAAATAAAAAACAGTTGGATTTGCAAAAACATATGGAAGTAGGCTGCAAAATCTTCCATGCAGAAACAAATGTAAGGACCCTCCAGTTTGATTTTTATTGTACAAATTTTGACTATAGTTTTCTAGTTTGTAGTTGGGCCAAAACGATCCAAAAAAAACTAGTTATGTTAGTCATGTTAGTTAGCCAAATATTACAAATAACTTACATAATTCTGATAACTTACATAACCTGTATAACTCTTTAACACATAGTTAACACCTAGTTCCTAAGTAGGTATCAATTAACATTACTAACAGAACTAGTTATAAAAAACCGGGATCCTTTAAGTATGCAAAGTCTCCTCGTCTGCTGTCAAAGGGAACAGGCCCGCAGAGATCATGTCTCGCACAAACTTGGTATGCTTTTGACGATGGAACATCATGGCTTGCAAGCGCTGTGATGAAATCAGTGGGTGATGAACTTTCAACGGTGCATCTGAAGCCTGTAGTCGCACCTCGCCATCGATATCAGGATCCAAAGCATCTTCAAAGGCTGGTTCAAAGGATTCTTCGCCAGCACCTGCCGTCACAACGCCTTCGCGCTGTAGCCCGGGATCTTCTTTTGCGTCTGCCCCCAAGGCATACGACTTGGTTGTCGGCGCTGCCTAACGACCATAGGCGTCGAGGTTCTTGACCAGTTTTTTCGTCAGATAGCACACATACTCCTGCAGCGTCAAGCGGTTCTGCAACTTGGTACGTGCATCGCAACCAAGCTTGCGCCCTCCAATCCTCATCTGATGGAATCAAGTACTTCTCTTGGCACAAGTCTTTCTGCAACTGGAATACTTCCAAGCATTCCCACAAAGTAGGTAATTCCATACGTGCTTCAATCTTTTTCTGAGCATCCGCAGCTTTGGGCAGAACAGTCTCTTGCCAGTACTGTTTCCATGCTCTTGGAAAGACATCATATGGATTTTCTTGTTCTCCTCGCTTCATCTTTTTCTGCGCGTTTTCTGCATCCAGAAATTTGGCTCTGTAAGGATCCAGCGGATTGCCTTTTTCATCCATGTCCTTGCTTTGCTTGAAAGGCTTGAACAGAAGCAATTTGATCAAATTCATTTTGTGCGGATCTACATCTGGCGAGGGGACCTGCATCCCTTCCAGCTGTGGAATCTTTGGAATCAAGCTGAGACGTTGTGTCCTCACTAATGCAGACGGTTTGTAATCCACATCGTAGTCGAAGCTAATCACATAGTCTCCCAAGGGACCTTGACTGGATTGCTTGCGCGCACCATAAACCCACATATTGTAGACATACGCTGGAAGCGCCTGCATGATGGGATGGCCTCCACGGTGCAAGTAGTCTTTGTGGTTAGATGTGAACTGAACATGAATGTTCGAGTTGCGATCAAAGCTTTCCATTTGAAGTGCTTGCATCTCCGCATTCAATCGGTTTTGCAGCTTGTTATTTTGCGCATATTGTAAAAACCTGCTGCAAGGATGTAAACCGTTGACCACCAGGACTGATGTAAATAAACTGCTTCACCATTTTCTTCTTCCACCACTGCCATCGTGGCTGCAGCATTCGCCAACTGGCCTGCATTCTGCAGCCTCCTTTGCATGAGCCAGCCCGCAGGCAATTCATTTGCTCTTCCACTTTGCTGGGCCTCTGTACAATGTTTGCAGGGTTCTGTGTGAGCGATGCCAGGTGCAATGACGGGAAGCGCATCAATCTTGTGATCAAAAATACGCATCGGCGAAAAAAGAGAGACTCGTGCTAGTGCCCCAACTTTTCTCCAACATGACAGTTCGCAACAACCAATCGCTGTTTTGAAATGTCATGGTGGGGATCACTGTCATGCTTCACTCCCACACTGTTAACGATGGACTCAGATCACCAATCACTGAGTGCTGCCCTGCGTCCATCATTGTTTGCCATCCATACCGCACAGTGAAGCATCACACAATCCAATAGCCTGCTCTAGAGGTGCCTTGCATGCATCAGACCGCCCCGCCAACAAGAAGTTGAGTCCAAAGGATGCAATGCAAGCGCGTAACTACAAACAAACTCTCACTGTGCGCTGCATTTCTTTACAGCTGAGTCTGCCAATGCTACTGCAATGCATCCTCCCAAGATCATTTGGCAGAGAATCCCAGCAGAGCGAAGCTTATTGGAATTCTTTGCTATCCACCAAAATCATCATTGAGACAACTACGCTGTTGCCAGTTATTCTCACCGCTCGCCGATGTGTGACAATCTGTGAGAGTAATTGACAACAGCAAGACCCAACTCAGAAGAACCATTAAGGGATGCAGTGAACCTGTTAGGCTCTTAAAGTGTCACAAGAATTGCCTGCGCACAGCTCATCACTGTTCTTTCATACGTGTCTCCTGCAAGCAATCTGGTTTCAAGTTTCCTTGCAACCAGATTGCTCGCAGGAGAAATGTATGAAAGATAGCAACTTCACAAACTGGACCTCCTTCACCAACTACCCATGAAGCACAAAACATATCATGCACAGCTTCCTAAACACGCCACAAGCTACCTTCAAGATTCTGAACATGAGCCCCAAGCGAAAACATGCACCAACCACGAATCAATTGACTTGCAACTGACACATGCTCCAAACAGTTTTCTTCAAATTGCTGCAGAGTCAGATGAATTATTCTCATACCATGTCTTGCTCGAATTGTGTGCAAAATCTCACAAGCCGCCACATACCCCAGCACACCTCTGCAAGAGTAGAAGCCTGCAAGGCATGCATGCACATCACATTTCATTCTTTCAAAAATACTTACAACTTCAGCAGCTCCAAATGAACCAAACACAGTGAACAAAACATACATGTTTCTTGCTACCACCTGCCTATCAAAAACCAAACATAGCATGCACAACTTCACACAAAAGCCACTCCGCAAACTCTATTTTTACCTCACACCACTCAGCAAATGTAATGTCCATGACGACTTTGTGTCTGTCAAATGTCATCGCCCCACACAAAAGCAAGCATGACGGCGCATCATGCAGCTTCATTTCTGCCATTCCCATACCATGTCTTGGTTATATTGTCTGGACGCTCTCACAAGCCACCACATACGCCAGTACACCTCTTCAAGTGAAGTAGCCTGCAAGACATGCATGCTCAGAAAATTTCATTCTTTCATAATACAACTGCAGCAGCTTCAAATGAAACAAACACAGTAACCAAAATATGCATCTTTCATTCACCAACTGTCTATGAAGCACAAAACATATCATGCACAGCTTCCTAAACACGCCACAAGCTACCTTCAAGATTCTGAACATGAGCCCCAAGCGAAAACATGCACCAACCACGAATCAATTGACTTGCAACTGACACATGCTCCAAACAGTTTTCTTCAAATTGCTGCTACCATGCCTTGCTCAAATTGTGCGCAAAATCTCACAAGCCGCCACATACCCCAGCACACCTCTGCAAGAGTAGAAGCCTGCAAGGCATGCACGCACATCACATTTCATTCTTTCAAAAATACGTACAGCTTCAGCAGCTCCAAATGAACCAAACACAGTGAACAAAACATACATGTTTCTTGCTACCACCTGCCTATCAAAAACAAAACATAGCGTCCACAACTTCACACAAAAGCCACTCCGCAAACTCTATATTTACCTCACACCACTCAGCAAATGTAATGTCCGTGACGACTTTGTGTCTGTCAAATTTCATCGCCCTCAGTGCATCGGACAGCCCCGCCCAGAAGCAGTTAAGCCCAAAGATGCAAAACGCCTGTAGCTCCACACACTTTAACAAAAACTAAGGCATCAAGTGCCCAAGTCATGAAAGAAGATGTTTCTTTTTAATGCAAAACAACGGAGTATAACAGCTTGGACAACAGTTTCAAACCAAAGTCGAAATTCTGCAGGTACGTGGAGTTGATCAGACTCCATATCAGCCGTGGCATAGCCCTCTTCGTTGGACAACCAACTATGCTCACGGGGTTGTCCCCCTGCTGAAGTATCTGGTCAAGAAATGCTGTAGTGAATAAACCAATGACTTCTTCCAACAAGATCATCCTGAAAACCAAGCATAGACGAGTACAGGTTTTACTTCTTTTGAGAAGGTACACACACACGCAGCCAGGGCTGGGTGTTCAAGGCAACTTTTTATTCGAACCACAAGAAAATGCACTGCATGTCAGGGCATGACAAACTATACCCAAGACTGCTCCAGGAGACACTGGCATGCACTTTAAATGGAAGATTTCATTTTGGGAAACTAGAACAAAACTTGCCAGCCTATAATGTGTTTGTCTACAAGGCACCCGTGCAAACAAAGTGTCATATCTTTGGAAGCATGTGTTTTTGGCGGAAATTTAGTCAGGTTGTGGGGTTGGAAATTTATAGTAAAAAAATCAAGAAGGGTCCAAGAATGCAAAACAATGTTGGTAGAAACATGTGCCTCTATTTGTTTTTCTAGATTGTCATGAAACATGTTGAAAAGGTGGTTAGAAAGCAAAAATGTTTTCACCAACAGGCAAATAAGATAAAGAAACAGAGATATTGCGCAAAAAAATCTAAGGGTACAGGATGATAACTTTGAAGGTGAAGATCAGGCGGCTACATGATATTTCCAGTTGTTCATTTCAGGAATATACCATCAAAAAACATCGTTCTCAATGCTATTGGAATATCATGTTAACTCAGGTTTAATTATTCATGATATCCATCCTCTCAAAACCTGCTACAATAAAACAAGCTATTGCAGACTCAGGCTTTCTTTACAAACCTATAAAAACGATCGGAGCGCAGCAACGAGAGTTTTGCGGTCCCAGTAGTTGGCGGGCAGCGTGTCAATGCGCTTGGCATTGAACTGGATGGTGTACTTCGAACCATCTACCTCAGTGGCGATTGGAACTTACTTGTGAAAACTCAACGAAGGAATCACTGGGACTAAACTTCAATAAAACACTCCCAGACGGAAACAAACAGTCAGACCAGATCGAGCCAACAAACCCGAATGCAATAAAGGACTAAAGTACAGTATTGACTGAAGTATCCTACGATGCTCTCTCCTTGCAACATTTGGAGTAAAGCAGATCAAGGCTTGTTTGAGCTTGACTTGGCTGCCTAGCTTCAACATAGTGCAAGACACCGTGTTTACACATCTCTATAGCACACTTCCCCAACACTTCCCTGCAACGCTCTTTCCGAAACTTTTCCCCAACACTCCTCTACAAACCTGCCACAAAACATCTCAAACATGTATGTACAACACTCGCCCCCAACATTTCTTTACAACAGCTCTCTCCGCCACTTCTCTACAACACCTCTGTCCATCCCTTCTCTGCAATGCCCTTTCCGACCCCTCTCTATAGCTCTGACACCTCTAGCAAACACCACCAAACAGACGCCATCTCCAAAACACCGCTACAACAAACATCATTAGAGCCGCGCGTTGGGAACCATTGTTTGCCATGATTTGTGACCTTTCACAACACCTGTCGTGACAAGAGCTACGCAGGCACGCGCTTTACAAAAGACATGTTCGTGCACTGTCGCAGCCAAACTACGCTGATTTTGCGAGCTTTCCCAAGGGAAGGTGTTACAAACTCTTTTGCAAATTGCTTGCGGCCAGAAGTATTGTAGCTTTCATGGAGCGCCTGACTGTTCGTTTTACAAGTTGTTTTCGAAGCTACTCAGCAAGAAACAAAGCAATGAAAGAACACATGTCCGCCCAACGGTGCGAACATCAAATCGACAAAAACAAAACTTATATATTCCTGAAGCGCAATTCACCTTCAAGGTACGAAACCAACAACACGTGCTCCACAAGATGTCATCCATCATGGAACACACCGGATCCTTTCGTCAGAGGTGCCAAAAATCAAAGTTTGGAATGAGCAACAACTATGCATTTACTTGGGGCCGGACCCATCGATCAGCCGGACCAAGTACCTTGGAGCGCAGGGCTGCCAGTGAAGCACCAATTTTGTCACTTTAAGCTGGCGCTGAGGCAAGCGCAAAAATCTTCGGAGTGACAATGAAATCATTGCAGCGGCTCCGCTTCTGGCAAGCTCAAGGCTGAGTTCAGTGCAGCAAGGCCAAAAAAAAAGTTGCTGGCGAACATGACAAATCATTGAATAAATCATCCAAGCAAGGGAATGCCAAGCGCTGCCAAGACACCTGCCTTGCTGCAACAAGAAAAAACTTCTTCTATTCATCTGAAGGTGTCCCGCACCAGCCTCCCCACTGCCTCATCATCACCTGTCCCCAACCTGAAAAAGCATTCGCTTCGCCCAGGCAATATATTCTTCTTCCTGAGATGTTTGAACGAAAAATTGAAATGCATAATGAAACTGGGAGACAAATACCAAAATCATCTGAGCAGCGAAGTCTTCCAAAGCTTCGAACTTTTCCTGCCAGTGCTCCATCAAGACATTGGGACATCCCCGCTTGCGTCGCTCTGACTGGCTTAAGTTTTTGCATTGGGCGTTTCTCGCCAAGCGCACTCTCCCACGCACCATAAAAACTCGCCCGCTGGTCTGAGCCAATCCAAAGTCAAACGCTTTGACCACGAAGACCTTCGTCTTGTGAGCCTTGTATTTGCTGGTTCCTCCAAACATCGCATTCTGATTTTTTACAATCTTCTCGAACTGAGCCTGCCTGCGCGGTGTCGTTGCGAAGCTAATCATGTTCATCTTTAATTGGTAAAAACTACTTAAGAAAAATGCATTTTTACTTGACTCAATGCAGTGGGCCTCACGCTTGACAGAGGTGCGACCTCTGACAAACCCCGGAAAACAGTTTGGTTGAGTTCGTAGGAGGTGTGACTGCTCTCATCAGATCACCCGGGGTCTCGAGTTTCAATCCCAAAGTCGGACAGAAGGACATCTAAACTCTAAACAAGTACGTTTCAGTAGGAAAAGTTCAGCGTGCGATTGAACGCATGTTAGAAAACAGTATGCATGAGCCAATCGCAAAGTCTCCAACCTTGACACGGCCATTGGGAAAGCTGCATGGCTTGAATTTGCAAAGCGCCAAGACATGCATCGGAGCTTTTCGGATGGCAAATCAATCTGTACAACTATTTGGAGGCTTGTATTGCTGGTTCGCCCTGCCCCTAACCAAATTGTAGAAAAGCAGCCCCTAGGGTATTCATAAGGCTCAGGGTAAAAGCCCGCAGCATTGATTAGCGCAATTTTTCCACGTAACAAAACTTTTCACCTTACCTCATTCGTTTTCTCAACAAATGTGTATCCACATCTTTCATGTCCTTTTGTCTCATATCATTTATTGTTACGTAGGCTTAGTGGCTTTTTGTGTTTTAGCGTACGCGTTATTTTTTGAAGTATTATTCATCTTAATTGGTTTTCTGATCTTCTTAACCATTCCACCTCATCCAAACAATACTTCATTTAAAACCATGACTTTTACAACCATCCGCCCCATCTGCCGCTTCGGGCACGCTGACGTTGTTTTGTTTGCCCGGTCTCCCAGGTTTGATATTTAATGGAAGAAGATGTTGTTGGAAAGAGTTCATGATTTGATTATTCCAATAAAGGTGAACACTTTTGGTTTGTCATGGATTGAGGACACGAATTGCTCAGCCGTTTTTCTATGGAAGCTGTTTTTGGCGCAATTCATTGGGCAATCGACGAATGATTGCTTTTGGTCTGATACCATTGCTCCAAAAGCTGCTGAGTGAGGGTCGGTGTCACTTTTTCCCACGCGCTCTTTTTTCGTTTTCCTGTCATCCTTGCTCAATCCTTTCGCGGCCATCGCCACTTGTCCTGGGCAGTTGGTAGAATACGAAGTGGACTTGATTAAGCAGCAGTAGTCAATAACCATTTCCAAGTCATCCCATGAAGAAAGGCTGTTGAACCCATGAGATATTCAATGTTTTTCCATTTAACATGGGGTACCGCAATCTTACAGTGGAATGCCCTTGGCTTAAAGGCTGGCGGGGCCTTCTTGACATATTTGCTTGGGATGCAATTTTTGGGGTTTCCTCGGCTTGTCTCCAAATGTAGCTTCTTTGCCAACTCCAACTCAAGATTGTTTTTGCACTGTGAGTTCTCTTGGGTAAGTTCACTTGGCAATGCAAGATGGCAAACCCCCCCATGTCACCCAGGCAACAGGTCCTCAGAAAAAGACTGCTCGCACCATGCCACCAACATCATCCTGCGAATCTCATGCCCAGCCCCTGCTCTGCAAACACTCGCATGCTGTCAACGGGTTACACTCCAAACAGGGGCCCCAAACCCACATTCTTTGTGTTTCTTCTCAATACTTGGGAGCCTGGTCTTGTCTAGACAGGCTGTTAAAAATGGACAGCAAATGAATCCTGACCTAGACAAATGAAACCGGGATGGGCCTTCTCCTGCCTTGGTCCAATGTGGTTCTGTGATTTTTCGAACGAAGCTCAAACCATGAAAAAGGAGGTATGCTCCAGAAAGGTCTGACAATCCATGTGATCAAAATGCGCTTGTATCGGCAAGCTTTCAATGTGCAATGGCCTAGCCTTGTCTCAATCAATCGTACATAGCCGTTGTCGGCATCTCCTGGCAATATTTCGATGATCAAGTAGTTTGAGTGCGCTAGGTTAGTTTAGTTTTGCGCATCCTACCGTCAGGCGCAGCTCTGCACATCAAAGTCAAAGAAACCTATTTTTCACTATTTTTCACTAGAATTCCCAGGCACCACCGCAAATTGGGATCTAAGGACACCACACTGCCTTACAAACAGCTGTTACGCAATCACTACAGCGGCCAACATAAGGCCCCAACTCTTGGAGTTAGACCAGTTTCGGCCCTTCGAAAAATTCCCGCTTCCCTTTTTATATTATAGTATGACTGCTTCCCCTGCATGCCCCCTGTCTACAGGGGAGAAACCGCTTACAGGCAAGCAAATATTTCGGATCGAATGTCAACGTACAAGCTCATCTATCCGTTGATCAATCTGGCCCATGCACATGGCTTCGGAAAGGTGAGCATGCATGCAGGTTTGTTTATGTTAGCGCACGCGTGTGCGGGAATGCATGCATGTTTGAATGTTTGCATGTAGGTCAACAAATGCGTCTGACCTTTTGTATGTATGCATGTAAGAAAAATGCATGGATGTTTGCATGTAAAGATGTATTTGTGTTTCTGATGTCAAATTGCTGCACAAAGAAAAACACAATTGCAAATGCAAAGTAACATGTACATACGTGTAAATACAAAACTCAAACGTGTACATGTATAGATGTATGTATGTATGCAAAGGTCGATGTAGTTGTATATAGTTGTGAATGAAAAAATATTTCAATGTAAGTATAAATTCAAATGCATTTGTAAATATAAATGTATTCGTACATGTATTTGTATTTCTATTTGTATATGTATGTATTCAAACGGAAAAAAAGGCCAACTTACCAGACACCCCTGCGAACCCCGAAGGCGCTTTACGAACTTGGTAAAGGCTCTTCTGTTAAGACTCCTTTGTGTTCACCGCGGCTGTCTCACCCTGACTCCAATGCATCCATGAAATGGTCATGGTTTTCGACGCTGTGGGCAGCGTGGCGATGTCAACCCAGACGTTGGAGCGCACCCTTGCGACTTAGTGCGGGAAGGCCAATGTGTTCCCAAATCTTTTCAATGTCTGTGAAAAAATGTGAGAGATCGCGCCGCTGTTCATGATGTTCCTATCAAGAAAGCTGAGAAGGACGCCGAAAAGGCGTTAGAAGATGAGCAGAAGAAGGCTGCGATCACTGCGAAGCAACGTGCAAATGAAAGTCGTCCCCCCAACCAACAACAACAACAACAACAACAACATCAACAACAACACCAACACCAACAACCAACAACCAACAACCAACAACCACAACAACAACAACAACAACAAATCCTACGACTTCTACTACTACTTCTACTACTACTACTACTGCTACTACTACTACTGGTACTACTGCTACTACTACCACTACTACTACTACTACTACTACTACTACTACTAGTACTACTACTACTAGTACTACTACTACTACTACTACTACTACTAGTACTACTGCTACTAGTACTACTACTACTACTACTACTACTACTACTACTACTACTACAACTACTCTACAACTAGTACTACTACAACTACGACTACTACTACTGCTACTACTACCACTGCTACTACTACTACTGGTCTACTACTACTACTACTACTACTACTACTACTACTACTACTACTACTGCTGCTACTGCTACTGCTACTGCTACTGCTACTACTTTTACGAAAAAAAACAGAAGCTTTGAAGTAACAGCTAGCACCTTGGCACCTGAACCAGACGCGCTGGAACTGGGGAGTCCAGTAATGGTAACCGAAGTTTTGTTCTGACTCTCTTGAAGTGTTGGTGGTGAAGAGGAAGCAGACTCATTCCAGGAAGAAGTGCAAGTGTGATCCCAAGACATACCACCAACTGTCGAAGTCTAAGTTTCCTACAAACCGTTCATCATTCCATGAAGTCTCATCATTCTCAGCTACATACGTTTCATCGAAGTTGTTTGAGATCTCCATTCATCATGCCATGAAGTATCAGTCCATGAGCTGTCATCTACTGCATTCACTCTGTTGAGTTTACACCCGCGAGAAGTGTGACCAGGCTTTCCACAAGTATAGCAAACTATACCTTTGCCTTGGGCTTTTGAAGTCTTGCCTTTTCCTTTGCCTTTCATTCCTTTGAAGTTCTTTCCTTTTCCTTCTCCTTTACCTCCTTTGCCTTCTACGAAGTTCGAATGACTAAACCCTTTCCCTTTGCCTTCACTCTTTCCTTTGTAGTTTCCTTTGCCTTTCAACGCTCCTATTTCCATGGACCCAAGATCTGAATCCGAAGAAGTCAAGATGCGCCTGCTCCTGAAGTGCTGCACCAGGGTGTTCCTCATCTGATCATAGGTGTGATAGTAGCTGCATTCAAACGAAGATGTTGTTGAAGTGCTCCTGAAGTCTTGTTCATCAAAGTAGCTACAAACACAAATTGGCAAGCAAATGGTGAAGTTTCCTCGAAAATATTCTCATGTTTGCAGCCTCTTCTGTTGGAAGTGCACCAGTGAAGTGTGCATCTAAAATCTCAGTGTGCAAAGTTTCTGCTTGTGCTAAGAAGTCTACCGAGTCTGGCGGGAAGATGGCCAAGCAACTTTTGAAGTTCCATGACCAATCTTCTCAGTCCAAAGGTTTACCATTGAAAATCTCGGGAAGTTTACCGAAATCCCCAGCAAGCTCTGCCACTAGTACTGACTGGAGACCCTGAAGTCGTCTCAGAGCTCCGCTACCATAAGACATTTAGGCAGCTCTGAAGTAGATACAAACAAGTAACACCTAACAGCACTCAACCCAAGAAGTCACGAAAAAGCAGTAACTTTGAAGTAACAACTAACAAGTGAAGTCCTAGCAGTACTCAACCCCAATCTGAAATAAACACTTGAAGTCTCCCTGATCACCTTGGTGCTGTTTTTCCTTGAGGCAAAGTAGGTATGAGGTGCATAGGTGAAGTACGCGACACAGATACATAGGAAGTGTCAGAAATATTTGACAACAACAACGCAACCACAACAACAACAACAACAACAAAAACAAACAAACAACAAACAACAACAAACAACAACC
>DF242270.1:42937-57486 GCA_000507305.1 Breviolum minutum Mf 1.05b.01 | reverse complement strand
AACAACAACAACAACAACAACAACAACAACAACAACAACAACAACAACAACAACAACAACAACAACAACAAACAACAACAAACAACAACAAACAACAACAAACAACAGCAAACAACAACAAACAAGAACCAACAACAACAACAACAACAACAACAACAAGAGTCGCACCATTGGATCTTTGGGGCTTCGTTTGATTTCCAGAGCGCAGAAGAAGGGGCGCTTGAAGGGGTTGACAGGAGTTGGGGATGTTCTTTTGACTAATGAAGCAGGCAGCGACGTCATGCTCGCACTTGCTTGTACAATTCTAAGGCTTACCAGACCCTTCGTGCGATGTTGGTTACAGATGTTGATGTGGACATCACGTCAGATTGAACGTGATGATGATGGCGATGATGGTGAGATTGACCTGAGGCTTTGACATGGGGTTGTTGGTAAAATTCCAGTCATATGTCCATACTCCAACTTTCACAGCTGAGCCCAGGAAACCCATCAATGCCATCAACAGAAAGCACCATTCTGAATAGGTAACAAATTGGCATTTGTCCGTGTTGATGCGACAACTAGTGCAACTGATCGCGAAAAGTCTTTTGCAGGTTTTCTGTCTTCATGCCTTTGATTGCTTGAATGCTTCTACATTGATATGATTGGTTGAACGTAGAAAGATGACACCTATTTCCATTCAGCCTTTTGGGTTCAAAGCAATGTATCCACCGTTCTCTCATTTCATTGGTTCGTTCGTCTTCCAGTCATGGCACAGGGCACATCGTCTCAAACTTACACCGAGACCCTTATCAAGAAGTTGTTGGCGGGGCCATGCGCCTTCAAAGAAAGTTCGTGGTGATGTTCATTGAATGGTTCGCTCGCTATCAAGAATTTCCGCCGCAAACCAGACTTCTTTAATTCCACACGACTCTGGAGGTTTTGAAAATACATGAGCGCTATCAGGCGCTTCAATTGTAGCTCTTTTCCAGTCAAAGAAGAAGTCGCTTTTTGATCTTGCTGCCACTCTTGCCTTCGAATGCCTTTCTTGCGCTTCTCGCACTGTGCCCTGCGTCATCCTAGTTTTCTTGTTGCGGCCAAAAAGCCTCTTCTTTTTCCTCCTCTTGATCCTTTTCCTTCCAATTTTTCACAGTCTGAACCTTTGGCTGGACTCATTCCTCTTCTTGTATCCTGTGGAGTGAAGGACACAAAAATCATCAGCGACGAATTGACTTACCAAGCCTTTATCGCCCGTTTCTTGTTCAACGACCTGGCTTGTCTGACCGTAGGGTCTGCAATTTCTAATCTTGTTGCACAACGGAACTCATTGAATAGTTGCTTCGCCTGAAGATGTGGAGTACCTCTGACATGTTCACTTGTGGCAGAGACATCAGTGTCATGAATCTTTCGCGCTGGGATTCAGTCAAAAGTGCTTTTACGAAGAACAAATGACATCAGATTTTCTGTCGGGGGAGGTTACGATGGGCGTCCCTCTGCTGCCGACCTGGCACATTATGCAATTCCCGGACTGCCGCGCAGCTTGACAGCTTGCGTCCAGGTCTGCGATAGCCTGTCACACTCCTGTCAATCTGTAGCAATTTCCTTTGCCTCAACTTCTGGAAAACCACGTTCGTACAGAATCCGTCCATGCTGTCCTCACTCTTCGATCTGATACTTCAAAACGACCTGTCCAAAGCACTATCCACATGACCCTTTGTGGCATAGAAAGAGCTTGGAAAATCTCAGCGTTGAAATGTGGGACGCCCTTCTCTGCTGCTCGGAATACGGGAATGTCACGCATGTTCTTGTAAAATCCTGCTGTGCCAGCCATTGCATTTTTCAATGCAAGGCCCATCCTTGTGAAACGGTAGACTTATGTAGTTCAACAGCAGAACTTCTGTTCTCCCACATATAAAGCAAAAAATAGGAGCGTCCTTCCACTGAAAAAGAATAGGAAAGGTAATGGAAAATATGGCAAAGCAACAAACACTGGTTTGGACCTTCCCTATTGGGCTAGTACTTGGATGGTCGGTGCTGGTTATAACTAGTTGGGCTACTTATAACATATGTTATAACAAACTTGTCGAAGTTAGCATGGTTGAACTTAGCCGAGCACTTGCGGCGCTTAGTAAGTCCAACTAGCTAACCTCAACAAGTGCCTCTGTGGTACTTAGCACTATTTTTGTAAGTTCAACTGTCGAACTTAGCTAAGTTCAACTGTCGAACTTAGCTAGGTTCGACTTGTTGGACTTAGCAGCCCTCAACTTACGCTGTGAAAGTCAGTGAATGACTTTTATTACATTGCAATCAAATACGGCTGATAACCTGCGAATAGCTCAGAACCTGCCAAACTAGGTGTAAGGTTATGGTAATGTTAACCCTTATCTTAATGTTCAGAGATGGTCTTAATGCTGTCAATGAGTTGCGGTGACACAGCAGCGAATGGATAGCTCGCTTTTGTCGGGACAGCGATCAATGTCCAGCGATTAATATTAAAGGTTTAAACGTATACGTCTGTATCTATATCATTCGTTGCGGTGCATGTTTTCGTTTCTTGAAAAACATGGACACATGTTCCTTTCGGCTTTTGACTGTTGTACGAAGATGTCTCATCAGAGATTTGAAATAGACAAACACCTTTTTTCNTCATTGGTTGCGGTGCATGTTTTCGTTTCAAGAAAAACATGGACACATGTCCCTTTCGGCTTTTGACTGTTGTACGAAGATGTCTCATCAGAGATTTGAAATAGACAAACACCTTTTTTGAAAACATGTCTTCGCCTTTAGGTGAAAATTTTGTGGAAAAAACGCTGGTTTCGCCAAACTCCTTTTTTCTCTTCTCCATGCCACTCAGTCAAGTCGACCTGGGCCATTCCCACGGTTGAATACGCCAAAAGTGACATATATTTATATGCCACAGCTAGATCAAACCTTTTTGATTCCGTTGGGGTCAGTTCTCCCCAAAATATTCCGTGCGATGGAAAAACGCCACTTGCAATTCACCATTGGAATGACAATTGATCTGTGCATGAAATGAACCATTCATCGTCGCATGAGTGGCTTGCATCGCAAAGTTGACAGATGGCGCGCGATGATCCCTTACCATTCCATTCAGTTTTGAAACAACCATGCATTCTCCAAATAGCAGTCGATATCAACAAGTGTTGTCGGCCAAACCAAGGATTTGAAATTAAACATTAGCAATCTACTTCTTCAGATTCGAGAAATACCCACTCTGCATCATCCTCAAGTGCTAGTGGTGTAGCATCAGGAGGGCTCAGGCAGATACGTCGCGGCGGTAGCGGAATCATCATGGGGTGGCGAACCTGAAAATGATCCCGCAACCGAAGATGATCTTGTTGAGCACAACCGTCCAGGCTTACAAGAGACAGCAGAACCTGCAAGGTGAGGCGGACAAGGCATTCTCATACACAAGGTTGGCTTGCAACACCACTGATGACATGAACTGAAAATAAATTCAAACATATATACATATATATATATATCATATCTAAAAATCCAATGCTTTGACATCTGTAAGCATTTGTTTCTTTAGAGTTTCAAATATTGGAAGGCATATATATATATACACTATTGAATTGTTTTTGAAAACTCTGTTCGATGTGACTTGATTTGCACCATGACTTCTGGAATGAATATGTCCAAAAAATGACGCCACATGTTTTTGGATTTTGCGGTCATGTATTTGAGAAGATTCACAGCTGCCTCCAACTTAAAGACGCCAACCCAACTGCAGGTTCGTCTCCCGCAAGTCCCAAGGTAGGTGCCATCGCCTCCAGGAACAGATCATGATTCAACAAAAGATCCAAAACATGTATAATACAAACACATTCCGAAAATCATGATTCAAAAACAAACAAACGTCCAAAACAAGTATACAAAACCATTCCAAACAGTCATGATTCATAAGAAAACCTTTGATCTGTCTCAACATGCAAAACCGTTCTGCCTGTCCAATCAAATGTCAGATCCTTCCATTGGGACTGAGGCATTTCGGTGCCACAGCAGTGCATCACCACTTGGAAACCCTGCCAATCATTCCAGATCCAACTGACTGAAAAAACAACTGAATGGGTACCCAATCATTCAACTTGTCCGGTTTCTATACAGATTTAAATGTAGATATATTTATGATGTGAGTACATCAATTTGCATGTAAAAATCAAGTTCATGCCCTTTGAAATGTTTCAAGATTGTTGGTGAAACAAACATGTTGAAGGCTCTAAACAAAAGACTGCCGGAAAGAACCAAGCGCCCAAAACGTGTTGACTATAATTGGCACAAGTGTCATCGGATGTGGCCCTCCAGGATCCATGGCCATCACTCCACGCGATCTTCTTTGTCCGCGTAACGCGGCGAAAAAAAACCTGACATTTGCAAATTGCTGCGAAGGATTGGCATATTTGGAACTTTACACCGATTTGTTTCAATTTCTGCAATATCAAAAAATTAACAGGCTTCCATCACAAGTGACTCTCAGCACAAAAAAAAAACGTCTCTAACAGGCTTCAAGTCACAATTGGGCGGTCAAGTGCATCCTTCGTAAAGAGTATCCACTCATTGGTTCTGCCACTATAGTGATGACTCCATTTGAAGAGCACCGCAAAGTGCGCAGTGTACGCCATATTGCGGGGCGGTTCGAATTGAAGAATGCTGAGTGCTTTGAATGTGATGGTACATGATGGAAAGTGTGGTGAAAATGTGCTTTGATGTTTGAAGTGGGTCATTGAACAAAACATAAAAGCCTGAAAGTAGATGGAGTGATCTCATTCAGAAAACTATCGCGCGATCTCTCGGAAACAAAGCTTCGGGATGTACCACTTTTCAAACCATCTGTGGCTATACCTGGATGAGAGAGGAACTGAACATCATGTCAGAATACGTTTTCTCTGAAAAGATCCAAATACTTTATGATAGACTATAACGTTTCCTTTCAGATTTCTGCGCAGGCATCACGCACGGACAACTGCAGATAACATTCGCAGTGAAGAGACATGAATTTGACATCACAACACAAGTATTGATAGTTAAAAGTTTTTGAATTTAAACCATATAATTACCTCAATGTACATAGACTGCGCGACGAAGTCGAAGCAACGGTCTTGTTTCAACATGTTCATCTATGTTTTCAGAAGTCTTGAGGCACCACTGTCACTGTGTCACCAGTACGTATGTACATGAATGCACCTACGAGTTCACTGCCGTCAACCCNAAATGTTTTAAGATTGTTGGTGAAACAAACATGTTGGAGGCTCTAAACAAAAGACTGCCGGAAAGAACCAAGCGCCCAAAACGTGTTGACTATAATTGGCACAAGTGTCATCGGATGTGGCCCTCCAGGATCCATGGCCATCACTCCACGCGATCTTCTTTGTCCGCGTAACGCGGCGAAAAAAGACCTGACATTTGCAAATTGCTGCGAAGGATTGGCATATTTGGAACTTTACACCGATTTGTTTCAATGTCTGCAATATCAAAAAATTGGCAGGCTTCCATCACAAGTGACTCCCAACAAAAAAAAAACGTCACTAACAGGCTTCAAGTCACAATTGGGCGGTCACGTGCATCCTTCGTAAAGAGTATCCACTCATTGCTTCTGCCACTGCTGTGATGCATCCATTTGAAGAGCACCGCAAAGTGCGCAGTGTACGCCATATTGCGGGGCGGTTCGAATTGAAGAATGCTGAGTGCTTTGAATGTGATGGTACATGATGGAAAGTGTGGTGAAAATGTGCTTTGATGTTTGAAGTGGGTCATTGAACAAAACATAAAAGCCTGAAAGTAGATGGAGTGATCTCATTCAGAAAACTATCGCGCGATCTCTCGGAAACAAAGCTTTGGGATGTACCACTTTTCAAACCCTCTGTGGCTATACCTGGATGAGAGAGGAACTGAACATCATGTCAGAATACGTTTTCTCTAAAAAAATCCAAATACTTTATGATAGACTATAACGTTTCCTTTCAGATTTCTGTGCAGGCATCACGCACGGACAACTGCAGATAACATTCGCAGTGAAAAGACATGAATTTGACATCACAACACAAGTATTGATAGTTAAAAGTTTTTGAATTTAAACCATAAAATTACCTCAATGTACATAGACTGCGCGACGAAGTCGAAGCAACGGTCTTTTTTCAACATGTTCATCTATGTTTTCAGAAGTCTTGAGGCACCACTGTCACTGTGTCACCAGTACGTATGTACATGAATGCACCTACGAGTGCACTGCCGTCAACCCAACATGGTTTGTCCTGCACCTTGAACTTGTTGGGTCCGACATGAAGCCACTTTGAGATCAATGCGAAATAGTGTCTGTCACACTCTGCATTCAACCATAGCTCAGCAACAACGCCTGAGCTGGTCAGGACGACATCCCCTTTTGCAACCTGTCGACCACTGCTCAAAGTGGCAACGTCGCAGATAAAAACATCTTCCCCCCAGTTCAGCTCCTCTCGGATCAGCCTCGGTGCAGGCGTTGGCTTTTTCAAAGCCGACCCGTCCAGGCATGGTGACTCTTCTTGGTCCCATGTTTGAAATTGCGCGGCCAAGCACTCCTTCATGATCGTCACATCAAAGGTGTCAGAAACATGCGCAAGCTGCGTTGCATAGCGCTTGATGTCCTTATGTCTACGTTCGTGGCAGAAACAACTACCCAAGTAGTTGTGGTTTCTCATCTGAACTCCAAGATGAAGTTCATAGTGGTGTTTTGGGAGTATGGCTTGAGGGCTATGGATATCTTTGAAAGCCTGCACATGAACCCTCGCCGCATCTGAAATCTGCTGGGGGGAAACCTGGTGATGTGTTTTCATTGTTTGCACAAGCAAGTCGAGAAGATCAAACATATAGCAAAGTGATCTGCCTGCTCGCATCAACACGTTATCGTGCGGAAAGGCCTCCAGGCAATCCATCAGTACTAGCCGGATAATAGGGTACAAGGTCAGCGACTCACTTGCTGGTGGGTTGAATCCGCTAGATGATTTTGCAAACGCATCTTTTCCTGTGACACCCCGAGATTGGGCATAGTATGGAAATGTCACCGTCCCCACGACAGAGTTCAGTTGTTCTTCTGCAAACCCAAACGGTTTCAGCAACTGCATGCACAAGGAAACCTGTGGCCAACATCATGCGTAAGGGACATGCAGCATTGTGTATATTTACATAAGTACACAAGTGTCACGCTGGCATTTTTATAGAGATGACAGCATAATATCAAAATATTAAGAAAACAGATGTCAATTTGGATGCGTCCAATGTAAATGAAACAATTTCTTACCAGCAAAACAAACTGGAAGCGCCAAGAAAATAGACCAAGCAACTTCATGAACAAAAGTTCCTTGTACTAAGCAAACATGCATCCAGTCGTAATGAAGAATTGACGCAGCCCCCACAACTGTACGAAGGTCTTGGGCAAGCAAAAACCCATCTTCAAGGTCATTAAAGCCCAAATGTTTTTGCAATGATGCAAAAGCGCCCTTTCCCATCCTACCCCTTTGGCTCTTGATGTAATCAACTGAATCGTAGATGGTTTGGTCAGTGTGGGGTGTGAACATGTCAAGGCGATGTTCCACAATCGAAACTACACAGTGTGAATGGCTATCAAGCTCACTGGATTCCTGGACTGCATTCGCACAACACATGCAGCAAAAAAGGCCACTACTACCTTTGCATCCAAACAGATGCTTCAGTGCAGGCTCGTCTGATATTGCAACTGAGATAGAGGCCCGAAGCGCCTGGTCCATACCAGGCAAAACAACTCCGCTACGCAAGTCGTAAGGACCACTGAACATAATTCTGCAGAGGTTCCTCCAAATTTGGGCTAGGCCACCACTGATCTGTTTCACCACATCAGATCTGATGACAATCACAGTTTGCCACGCATCACAAAAGTGTAGCATATCGCTGTACCTAAGGAGAACCAAATTATTTGGTCTAAACATGCCAGGTCAAACTTTATGACAGATGTTCATTTCAATTATTTGTGGTCAAACCAAACAGCATCATGTTTTTGTATACATAAGTATATGCAAATAATACATATAGATTTTTATGTATACACAAATGATTTATGTATTTAAAGGTTTCTTTGCACTCTTCATTCCGTTGAATCAACAGCAAACAATCTGGCAAACTAAAGCAAAGTCTGGAGACTCTCGGAATGCCATGTACATAGTCCAAGTTTTTCTATTGTTTTTGCGACGCAGCACATTGCCTGGTGTAACTTCATCGGCATATATGATGCCGTGCCACGGCTGAGCACCTGAAGCTTTCAATCGATTGTAGAAGAATTGGGCGAAATGCTTGCTTTGCGAGAGCATCCACCACAGAAAGGCCAGTGGGTGTACGAAGCCGATCTGCTTGGTTGTTCCATCTGTCATTACAACGTCCATGAACTGCAGAAGGTTCCCAAATGGAGTGGCAGCATCCAGAAAATCATCTCGTTTTCTCTTCACCGAGCTTCGGGATGTACCACAGTTCAGAACATCAGGGTTGTTTCTGACACTATCAAGAATAGAAGCCAGAGCAGCCTGGCTCACGAATGATTTGCCGGCCAAGTAAGACAATGGTCTAGCAGAGCGAGTCGTGCTCTGCTCTGCCATTGCGCGAGTATAGGATTTACACTCTGCGCAAAAGAGACATGTGCTTATCGGTATATTTGTATATGAACCTGAAACTACATAGACATGTATATAGGAATGTTGGTTGCCGTGCTATTCTCAAGTTTGATACGCATGTTGTTGAACGTTGAATGTTGGCAAACCTTGATTCGTGAAAAATATATGAAGTTGTTGCGTCCATGAATATGTATGATATGTATGTCTGCAGAATCGAAAGGATTATTGCAATGTTATCTTTGAACCTTGTCATGCGAATGGGACACGATGACCAATCATCTCGCAACATGCACGTATCAGATTCGAAACTGTTCAAACCAACAAGATAGAAACCAACAAATCCTTTTCATACATCAATCAGTGTGCAACTAAACCACAAGATTCATCTTGGCTGCACGTCACGGTTGCACGTGTTTCATACCCAAGCAAGTGCCCCAGTCCGCATAGGATCTCAGCTATATGCTGGCTGTCCACAGCAACGATCTTAAAACAACAATCATACACTACAATGTATCTCTGATGTCAACAAAGAAGTCGATTAAATTGTTGATTGTTCAGTCAGCATCCCATGGCTCAGCAGCAGCAGCCTCGATGATTTCGAGGGCACGGTTCCACAGTTCACTAATTGGCACATCTGGCACAATTTTGATCTTCAGATCTTTTTTATCGGATGCCAGTTTAAAGACTCTGAAACAGCCACTATTTCGATGCACCTTGCCCTGCATGTAGTACACTGTACCTTGCCCTGGTTCCATAGGAGGTGGGCGTTGATTGCTTTTGGAGCTGGTCGCTGACTTGGCCTTTGGCTGAGCAGCTGCCGCCTTTGGCGGTTTGGCTGGTGCCGTGCCCTTTGGCTTTGCAGCTTCCGCCTTTCCCGCTGGTTTGGCTGGTGCCGTGCCCTTTGGCTTAGCAGCTTCCGCCTTTCCCGCTGCTTTGGCTGGTGCCGTGACCTTTGGCTTAGCAGCTTCCGCCTTTGCCGCTGGTTTGGCTGGTGTCTTCACATCAGCCTCAGGATTAATAGCAGCAGGAACTGCTTTCGACTTTTTGGGCTTAGAACTAGAAGCAGGGTGTGCGGTCTGCGCTTCTTCAGTGCACATCGAAGGTCGTTTCATCCCTTTTCTGGCTTCTGACCTCCTCAGTGGCGCAATTGACCAGGCAGAGATGTGAAAGTTGCGCAACCACACTTGGTTGCCGAAACTCAACAATACATGCAGTCCATATCAATCGTACATTGCAATATGCATATAGACTATAATTAGTCTGAATTCCGCCCCATTCCCAAATATACAACTGTAAAGACAAACGTGAGAAACTAAGTTGCATCAACAAATTGAATATAGAAACGACATTGTGCTGTATCTTTTTACATTTTATACAGCAAACAATCCCACACAGTAGGCCCCAAGAGGTTACAAATACAAATCACCAGTCTAGAATCTCTTTCATGGCACTTGCCATGTCCATGGAGTGAGTCACGGGATCAAATTTGACTTTGTTGGGAGACAGCGCCGCAGCCTTGGAGCCTGCAGGATGTCTCAAAGCAGATTTCCTTTCACTAGCAAAGGGTGAAGGGTCGGCTTCTTCATCTTTCCGACCTGCAGGATCAGCAGGCTCCGGGTGTGATGCGCTGGCTTCCACAGGTGCTTGATCGCCCAACGCAGGAAACGATGACCCAGCAACCTTGCTCAACAAAACTGGTTGACTCTCTGCTGGCGGCGGCGATGGCGTCTGCTTCGCCTTTGGCTTCAAGAATTGTAAGTTAGCTGCCCTGGAAGGGGGGCTATCTAGATTTTCATCTTCTAAGCCCATTGCAGATCTCACACCCTGGGCCACCACAGAACTGATAGAGCTGATCATTTGACGCATTTGCAGATCCATCTGCCCTTGCATGTGTGATTGCATTTGCATTTGCGAAGATGATGCAGGACAGAGTGCCAGTGATTGTGTCTGCCCCCTTTGCTGCTTGACTGAAGTTGACACGGTCCGCGACCTCATTGCGCGCAATGACCCACAAGTGATTCACTGTCCAACTTTGAAAAATGTCCAACATCGATAACATGCATGTGGAAGCAATACCTTTATAAAAGTCAAGATAGAAACGAAACGTCATTGCTTGGAACGTATAAGCAACAAAACAAAACGCGTACGAAAATCAATCTTCTGTCATTACATCCACGTGACGTGACTCTGAGAGGAATTCTGCTAGCAAGCTGCACGCTGAGAGATTGATCAAATTCAGTAACATAATCTGGCTCTTCATCACCATAGCTAGCCAACTGTGCAGGTGGCAACTCGTTTGGGTCGTCAGGATATACTGCCAACCATTGGACAGGCTTCTCTGCATTGCGGACAGCTGCTTTCAACATCTTCTTGAAATCTGTGACCAAGGCAAATTGTTCATCGCNCCTTTGGCTTAGCAGCTTCCGCCTTTGCCGCTGGTTTGGCTGGCGCCGTGACCTTTGGCTTAGCAGCTTCCGCCTTTGCCGCTGGTTTGGCTGGTGTCTTCACATCAGCCTCAGGATTAGCAGCAGGAACTGCTTTCGACTTTTTGGGCTTAGAACTAGAAGCAGGGTGTGCGGTCTGCGCTTCTTCAGTGCACATCGAAGGTCGTTTCATCCCTTTTCTGGCTTCTGACCTCCTCAGTGGCGCAATTGACCAGGCAGAGATGTGAAAGTTGCGCAACCACACTTGGTTGCCGAAACTCAACAATACATGCAGTCCATATCAATCGTACATTGCAATATGCATATAGACTATAATTAGTCTGAATTCCGCCCCATTCCCAAATATACAACTGTAAAGACAAACGTGAGAAACTAAGTTGCATCAACAAATTGAATATAGAAACGACATTGTGCTGTATCTTTTTACATTTTATACAGCAAACAATCCCACACAGTAGGCCCCAAGAGGTTACAAATACAAATCACCAGTCTAGAATCTCTTTCATGGCACTTGCCATGTCCATGGAGTGAGTCACGGGATCAAATTTGACTTTGTTGGGAGACAGCGCCGCAGCCTTGGAGCCTGCAGGATGTCTCAAAGCAGATTTCCTTTCACTAGCAAAGGGTGAAGGGTCGGCTTCTTCATCTTTCCGACCTGCAGGATCAGCAGGCTCCGGGTGTGATGCGCTGGCTTCCACAGGTGCTTGATCGCCCAACGCAGGAAACGATGACCCAGCAACCTTGCTCAACAAAACTGGTTGACTCTCTGCTGGCGGCGGCGATGGCGTCTGCTTCGCCTTTGGCTTCAAGAATTGTAAGTTAGCTGCCCTGGAAGGGGGGCTATCTAGATTTTCATCTTCTAAGCCCATTGCAGATCTCACACCCTGGGCCACCACAGAACTGATAGAGCTGATCATTTGACGCATTTGCAGATCCATCTGCCCTTGCATGTGTGATTGCATTTGCATTTGCGAAGATGATGCAGGACAGAGTGCCAGTGATTGTGTCTGCCCCCTTTGCTGCTTGACTGAAGTTGACACGGTCCGCGACCTCATTGCGCGCAATGACCCACAAGTGATTCACTGTCCAACTTTGAAAAATGTCCAACATCGATAACATGCATGTGGAAGCAATACCTTTATAAAAGTCAAGATAGAAACGAAACGTCATTGCTTGGAACGTATAAGCAACAAAACAAAACGCGTACGAAAATCAATCTTCTGTCATTACATCCACGTGACGTGACTCTGAGAGGAATTCTGCTAGCAAGCTGCACGCTGAGAGATTGATCAAATTCAGTAACATAATCTGGCTCTTCATCACCATAGCTAGCCAACTGTGCAGGTGGCAACTCGTTTGGGTCGTCAGGATATACTGCCAACCATTGGACAGGCTTCTCTGCATTGCGGACAGCTGCTTTCAACATCTTCTTGAAATCTGTGACCAAGGCAAATTGTTCATCGCCTGGGATTGGTGACCGTTACCATGAGTGCAATGAAAGCATGGTTGAAGAACATCACACTTAACAAAAATATCCATAGATATTACATGTATGTCCAACTGTTATAATCTCTATCATGATTGAACTCTACCGCTAAACGCATGTTTAAGAAGGTTGTACATGATTTCAGTTTCGTTGCCTGTAGAGGTTCGACTTGCGAGACCCAACAGAATTGCATCCGCAATGATCTTGGCAATACTCTTCTCAGATGGAAGATGAAGGCCTATCTTGATGCACCTCTGCACCAACTGGCTGAGCTTGCCATACTGGCCTCCACACACGAACACATGCGCAAAGAGTTTGTATACAGTTTATAGAGATATAGCCGGAGTTTGCGCGAATAGATTCTGCACAAACTGAGAGCGGTACTAACCTGCCCTCCTGATGGCTGGCCGCAAGTGTACTATAATGCGAATGAACACACTATATATAGTGCTATAATATAGTATACAACCATGAACACATCAGATGAAAGGAAAGGGAACCTTATAGTACATATAAGATCTTACGATGGATGCACTGTAAAAAGAATTACATGTCAAGAGATGGAGATTTTGCACCACACACATTTGACGTTTATAAAGAGATGACGGTATGATCGATCATGGAGAATTCAGGTCGAACTGAAACACTGTACCGATACAAGACGGTAAGTAGTGTTTCTCATGGATACCTGTATACGTATACGTACAACTCGACCAATCAACCCCAACTCTGCCTGACGCTCCTGAGATGACTGCCACATCCCTCTCGGTGAAAAACCGATGAATATGGGTGATTTCTTGCATGGGACGCCTACTTGGCGAAAGTTCTGACTCAGTGTTCAACGTGCCTTGGTTGATTGCCTCCAGTAGGATCCCTTGATGTGCTGCCGTGAAGCAGCTACCATCAGCCACTTCTTCCACAAGTCCAGTGGCTTCATCTAGCCCTATAATGCTTGATGTCAGCTTGTTTTGCAAGCGTGAAACTTGGCTCTCCACGATAGCCTCTGTCGCCAAACCTTGCTGTGCCTTCAGGAAGGCCTTGCTATTCTGCACGAGCTGCAACAAGGTACTCATGACAATCCGGTGATTGTCAATGTAATCTTTGTTCGGCAAATAAAGCAGTGTGATGTTGATATACATGTTGAAGAATGCACATGTATGTATATACCTTCACATGTATGTGTGCAAGTATGTATGTATTCTTGTATGTATGCGTGCATGTACGTATGTAATTGTCGACGCCATGCAAACTGTGAATCCTGCAAAAGCTTCTGGCAGTGACAAACTTTGGTATGGGCCCTTGACAGCAATGCCACAGCGAACAATCAGATACACACATGCAAAAATATATATATATATATAATTAAAATAAATATATATCAATATATACATATGCATATGTATGCATACAGTTGTCCAATACTGCATTCGATACATACAACCATGCAAACATTCGATCATCCTCCAATACTGCCGTCAACGCATATCTTTGGCAGAAGTGCCCCACAACAAAATCAATCATCATTGCAACAAACACTACTATAGTTTGTTTTCCGCCTGATCTGTCCCATCTCTGCTCCCGACCTCCAGCACTTGCAACTACGAAGAGTTGCCAGTACAGCAGAAGCTTAAAAGTGTGGCCACCTAAATGTAGGCTGCAATACACAACAAGGCACATACGTTCACGAGTACATTTCAACCGCAAGTAATGTTATGTATACTATTGATGAATGCATCACGTATATATGAGCAAGGAAACTATCTATGCTTATAGCCTGCGGTGGGGCCACGTCAAAATCGCTACAGCTGCCTTCACTCAAAAGTCGTCCTCTTCTGACGAGGATGTACCATTCCAAGAAGAATCATCGGAAAACACAGGATATCCGTTCTTGACTGCTTCGCGATCGATTGCCATCTCTTCTCCGCACAGTATGTCTGACACTGGACGGCACACCTTCTGGAGAACAGATACACCAGCTGGAGCCTTGTCAAAGAGCCTTGTCTG
>DF242270.1:1608-30435 GCA_000507305.1 Breviolum minutum Mf 1.05b.01 | reverse complement strand
TTTCTCGGCCACGGTCCAGGATACCACGGTCCAGCTTATCCCCTCCCGGACGGCTGCTGCGAAAGCTTCGTCCTTTCGTTCCTGAAGAGATGCATTTCCAATTTGATTGCCTTCTCGTTCAAAACATGTTGGACAACTCTGCTGCAAAAAACATCAGTATTGCATGATGTTGCATCATTCAGGCATGCATGTGCAAAAACAAAATTTATATCTTAACAGTCCACACGTCCACAGGTAACAAAACCAGTGATATAGAATATGTTGCTTTATACATTTCTATTTCTGTATACATGTATGCAATACCATTGCTATTATTTCTGGTCATGTTGAAATGTGGAACAACCATGCATTCTCCAAATAGCAGTCGATATCAACAAGTATTGTCGGCCAAACCATGGAATTGAAATTAAACATTACTGAAACAAGATCATGGCTCAAGCATGGCAATGCTCAGTTTCCCATCGATGGTGAGGGATTCAGAGCCATGCCCGACACCGGCCTCAAAGCACCTGAAAGCTTGGTTGCAATGCGAACCCGTCACAGATGCATACTTGATCATCATTGGTTCCACTGGCGCCAGCTTGCCACCTGATTCATTTGCCAACCTAACGTTGAATTCGCGGGTTCGGTCACCTGCAGGACCTGGGGGAACTTCTATTGCAATCGGTTTGTTGGAAGACTCATGGTATCCTAATGATGAGATGTCATCGATCAGCTGGTGTACATGATTTGATGACACCCCCTCACCATCTCGGTTTTGTTCATGTACACCGATATATGCACATGGGATCTTCACCTCAGCTGCAAGGCCTTTCTGCTTTAGAAAAGCCATCAATTTGGCCATCCCTTGAACCAACCCACCTGTCTCGCAAGCCTTGATGAAACCATCGATGGTGTCTGCCACTGCTTCCAACATCGCGTCAGCAACAACCAACAACTGAATGCCAAGTTCAGGACCAAAACTACAGATATATATAAATATCAATACAAATTCAAAATATGAAATATGTCTCCCATATACAAATGCAACNCTGCCGGAGGTTTCACTGTGATCACCCTCCATGAACCATTCAAGAAACTCTCGGCGCTGGCCTGGACCTCCCCATGGTCTGTTTGAAGAATGACCTTGTCTGCTGAAAGGGACTTCACCATGCCTACCACACCGTCTTTCCTCCGGACATGTTGTTGTTCGGTAAAGCCTTTGTCTCTCAGCAAGGCAGTGTTGGTCAAGCTGCCATCTTCATTGTACATTCTCATCCTGGTGGGTCTTCATGTATCAAATACAACCGCTATATTCTGAGAATGCAAGCATTTGATTAAAACATACGGCGAGATTCAAGAAACATCCGCCATCAACATATATTGCTGCAGAAAAGTCATGTGTATTTAAACCTACGTGCAAATGTAAACATAAATTATATATTCAACAAATATCCTTCCATCAACCTTTGCATGCTGGAGGCTGGGGACATGTCAAGCTGTAGATGCACAGATATATGTTTGGTATGTATGATCTTTTTGAATATGAAGCCTTTGTTTTGCTTAAACCCTTTCCTGGAACCCTCAGATCTTCCACCAACAGCTCCGTCCGCAGCACTTGAAGACGATTTCCTTAAGTAGAACACGTCGCAGAGGTAACAGTGCCAACAATGCCAGCATGGTAATGCCAAAATAGCTATAATAAGCATATATATCAAAAAACGGCCTCCAATTTCAATATATACGGCTATATCTACATTTACGTCCATATTAGAAAGATATCAGTATTTAAATATACATATATATGTCCATAAACAATCCAATGACTCCAACAATGGTGTTACACATTCACAAATCTTGAAACCATACAGCAGTACCGCGAAGCATGCGATCGTTTTGTTGATATAGATGTGTATCTGTATTTACACAAATATTATCAATATTTACTGGAATATCATGAAGAAACCTTTCGCACCTTGATGCCCCATGGGCACACCAAGAACCAAGGTTCTTCGCAGGGCCTCGATGTAGATGCGCCAGATCGATCTTGGTGAGGAAATCAAGATAGACCTCGTCCATCGTCTCACATTCGCGACGCTTGCGGTCCAAAAGGACCTCCATGAGCTTGATGTCCGCAAAGCCGATGTGCCCAGCAATCTCTTCTGGGGTTCTTGTCGACTTCTCTCTGACCTTTCGCATCGACGTCATGTACTCCTCGGCTCGAGATAACGCCTCTTGAACTGCCGGAGTATTCAACATCCGCTTCACATCATTCACACTCAGATTCATCTGGTCTTTCTCAACGAAACACATCTTCAGCATGGCATGTCGGGCAAGCACCCTGGGATGCTTGCTCTTTGCCTCTGCTGAAAGGGCATCCCACATCTCCGCGCCCAGAGTCTTGTTACCAACGCCGTGGGCTCGGATCCATGCTTCCGTCTCGGCCAAGAATCGTCCTGTGTCGCCTCCTGCAAAACCAATATCTATATACAAAGGTTGCGAACATGGACTGTTCTGCAACCATCTCTCGCGAACGTGGCGTTCTGCGAAAGAAGATACATGTATGTAATAAACACATATTGATAATTCATGAAAATATATATGTATATAGATATGTTTTCAAGTCTAGTTGCAAACGTGTTCAACAAAAGTATTTTCACCAGGATTGAATGTCACAACAACACGGTGATCTCCACCAAATCAAAGTCTGAGATGTCTTCAAATTGATGGAGCAAGAGAATCAGCAACATTTGACATTTTCACAGCTTAAACTGATATATGCAATTTGCGTTAGAATGATTCATCCTGTAAAGACTAAAAGTAGTTCATAAAAGTAGTTCAGCATTCGGATATAACCATTTAAAGTTCAACCACACATCTGGAAAACAACCAAAATGTTCCACCAAACGTTTCAGACAACATGACGTCAAAGAACACTGATTCACCATCAGTATTGTTGGGAATGCCCAATATGAATGGAACAGCTTCGATCAGATTGCCATGCAACAAAAGAAAGAACACTATTTATTTACATATCCACATATCTTTCAATAGAAAGTGACATGGCTTCAACAAGCATGAATGGAAACCGCTAAGCAAACAACACATGCAGCTACATCCCGCAAGATCACCTGAGAATCGCAGCACAAAAAGGAACACCAGCGGCAGCGAAGCGCTGTTCGGAGGTTTGCTCCTGAGTACTTCCTCTTTCACTTCACTCCATGTAACATCAGATCTGCCGGTCTTCTTCTTTATGTTGATGATGGAGGTGAGCACCTTCCGGGCTACCTGCAGCTCCCCCTCAAACCGCGCGACTTGCTGAATCGAATTTCCGGCCGCTTGGCATAGTCTTGCAAACTCAGGGTATTTCTCGGCCACGGTCCAGGATACCACGGTCCAGCTTATCCCCTCCCGGACGGCTGCTGCGAAAGCTTCGTCCTTTCGTTCCTGAAGAGATGCATTTCCAATTTGATTGCCTTCTCGTTCAAAACATGTTGGACAACTCTGCTGCAAAAAACATCAGTATTGCATGATGTTGCATCATTCAGGCATGCATGTGCAAAAACAAAATTTATATCTTAACAGTCCACACGTCCACAGGTATCAAAACCAGTGATATAGAATATGTTGCTTTATACATTTCTATTTCTGTATACATGTATGCAATACCATTGATATTATTTCTGGTCATGTTGAAATGTGGAACAACCATGCATTCTCCAAATAGCAGTCGATATCAACAAGTATTGTCGGCCGAACCATGGATTTGAAATTAAACATTACTGAAACAAGATCATGGCTCAAGCATGGCAATGCTCAGCTTCCCATCGATGGTGAGGGATTCAGAGCCATGCCCGACACCGGCCTCAAAGCACCTGAAAGCTTGGTTGCAATGCGAACCCGTCACAGATGCATACTTGATCTTCATTGGTTCCACTGGCGCCAGCTTGCCACCTGATTCATTTGCCAACCTAACGTTGAATTCGCGGGTTCGGTCATTTGCAGGAATTGGGGGAACTTCTATTGCAATCGGTTTGTTGGAAGACTCATGGTATCCTAATGATGAGATGTCATCGATCAGCTGGTGTACATGATTTGATGACACCCCCTCACCATCTCGGTTTTGTTCATGTACACCGATATATGCACATGGGATCTTCACCTCAGCTGAAAGGCCTGTCTGCTTTAGGAAAGCCATCAATTTGGCCATCCCTTGAACCAACCCACCTGTCTCGCAAGCCTTGATGAAACCATCGATGGTGTCTGCCACTGCTTCCAACATCGCGTCAGCAACAACCAACAACTGAATGCCAAGTTCAGGACCAAAACTACAGATATATATAAATATAAATACAAACTCAAAATATGAAATATGTCTCCCATATACAAATGCAACGTGGCCTCAAAAAGGAATGTATATGCAAAGTGAATGCAAAACAACATGTACATGCAAATATATTTCCAAGTGCCCATGCGAGGTGACCAAGCACAGCTCAAACTGAAATGCAAAGTGACCCAAACATGCCAAAACAAACCATCACAACTATCAACAATTCCAAAACTCACCATAACAGCAAATCTTCCAAGAAAATCAACCTTCACGAAAGCTCAGGCCCCCCGATCCACGCCTCTCAGAAAGTGGTGACGACAAGGTCGAAGGTAGACATGCAGCGCGAGATGCAGAGGAAAACAACCATGATCTCTTTTGAATTGAGAAAATCAATTTTCATGAATGAAATTGAACAATCACAGAACATGCAACAAACACCAACATACATTCTCCAAAAAAAACATGTCATGTACATTAGCTATATAACATTGAATTGTCTGATGTTTTTTCAGATTCCTGAATTGCTATTAATGCCTTTCCATTTCCTTTTGCGCTTTGTCGCCTTGGAATACACAAGATAAATTTACAAGAATTCAACACATTTGAACCCAAAGATGGTTTGGCGCGCTTTCCTGTCAGAAGACACAGGAAGTGTTTTGATTTCAAAAAGTTTACACAAAATCTGGAAGTCATGCCGAAGTGTACAAGACTAAAAAAAAACAACCATGTGCGACTCCACCCATGTCAAAAAACACCTTTTCCCGCCCAAAGAAACACCTTTATGTTCTTTCACAAAAGCAAAATATTTGTAAAACAAATCAAAATATACACTTATATATTGGTGATTTTTTCGTTTCTATTCGACTTGTCGAACTTACGAAAGTATGTTATAAGTTCGACAGGTTGGACTTAGCGCTGGGTGTAAGTCCAACAAGTTGGACTTAGCTAAGTCCAACATGTTGGACTTACAACTTGAACATAACTGCACTTAGCTAAGTGCCTCAAGTACTTACAACATGGATGTCATACTTAAACATCCAAGGCGCTAAGTTCAGCACGTGTACTTGCGCAAGATGCTATCTACATATGAGCACATAGCAACATCACCAGTGGAGTTGCGAAAGTTGCTGAAGTTATAACTTATGTTATAACATCAGTTGTCGATGTTATAACATCAGTTGCCGACACTTATAACATCCTCAAGTACATACAACCAGGACCGACCATCCAAGTATAGGATCCAGACTACACCTATAACTTACTGCCCCGGATTCTCACTACTGGTCAAGTGACTCAACGACAGGAACAATGAAGACAGCGCCGGCAATGTTCCCACTGCAGCACTGCTGCTGGAAGGAAGCAGTTGGGGCAATGGCGGTGGCTGCTGCCCCTCGATTTGCTTTCCTTTCTTGTTTGGATCCCAACCGGGGCTAGCATTGTAGTGCTGCTGCCATGCTCTAGGTTCATCTGTAATCCATGCTGTCTGGATTTGCCCTTGCCTTTCTTCTGAGCACAGTACTGGCTGCTCCACTGATGTTGTTCCAACGCATGCTCACTGCCAAACCTGCGGCTGCAATGCTGGCATCGGAAAAGCAAGTTTCCCAACTGGGCTGTTGCAGCCTCCCTTGAGGTAGAAGGTGCCTCTCGTAGCCTGATTCCACGGGCCTGACTGTCCACATGTCGCTGTTCCCGGCGCCGTGTTGCTCGGGTGGAGCGCTTGTCTTCTTCAGACCTGTGTTTGTATTCTTTTCTTCTTCTCTGACGATCTCCTTGTGATCATCCCTCTTGCGTCTGCGGCTGTGGCTTCGGCGCTTGTTTCTCCTTCTTCTGGATCTGCTTCGATCCTTCTTCCGGATCTGTGGGTCAGCGCCCAGAGGGCAACTGGCATTGGCGCTGCTCCTGGTCTGGTCTTTATCCCTGCAACTCTTGCTTCTTGCGCTTGTGCCACGGACAGGACTGCGGCCCCTCACAGGTCTTTGTGAAAGGCTGGCAGGAGCTGCTGGTGGCGCTGCCGGCATATTTTGGGGCTGTATGTTTGGCAGCACAGTAGTGTCTGACTCTGATTCCTCACCCTCCAGGTCATCTTCGTAGCTGTACTCCTCATCCGCTTCATGTTGCTCTTCCTTGGGTGCGGGCATGGCTCCGTGAAGGCCTGCAACGCAAAGTGAAATCGAATGGTTATAAGGTTCGGATGAATCATTGTAAGCAGAAAAACTAAACTTATTCCACCACAAAGCCACCGCAACCGTCTCAAGGAATAAGCCAATGAAAAAAATAACGAAATGATGAACTATGAACTCGGAATCAACTCGGGGCGATTCAAAAAATTGCAGGCTAAAGAATGTAAAAGGCTTCTGGAGGATTCTACGTCACCCCCCGCTGCGCCAATCGGTAGCAGGTGGCAGGCTCAATGCGAAGCCCCCCGTGCGCCAACTGGTAGCAGGTGGTAGGATCAAGATAAACTTGGGAAGGCCCAAGGCCATTCACACCCAAGCAAACACAAAAAGATTGATATTTCACAACCAATCCCCAGATCCCAAACCAAAAACATAGAGCTAACATAGTGTATCTGCCCGGCCTGGCAAGGTCCAAAAGCCTAGGGTTGGCGGGGCTCGGACCGTTTGAGCTTGAAACTTTGATGGCGCGCCACAAAGATAGGCTGTCAAACCTGAACAGGTTGAACAATACATGACATGTGAAATTTTGAAGTGAAAAATCACGAAGGTGATGTTCAATTATTGACTGTGAAAATACACTTCTACATGACACACAAAGCCTCAAAGTGCTGAAAACTCAGCACATTTTTTGCACATGAACAGGATGCTTTGATACACAAGCCGTCATCTATATCAGGGACTCGGTGAAACCTGCCAGCAGTGTTCATCTGTGTCAGGGGCTTGGTGCACACTGTGGACTGTGGACTGTGGCATTTCCACTGCCACGAACCACAGTCCCTCAATACTTCTTCTTCACTGGTGCTGAACCTGCTACTGTTGGCAGCTGTGCTCACGGCCTGCAGCTGCTACTGGCTTTCATCTTCCGCAACACCTTGAGGCCACGAGAAGGGTGACATGGGAACGGGACCCTGGCGGCTACAGTTGTCGCGGCCCTCTTTTTGGTCCTCTTCTTCGAAGCCACCATGCCGTGCACCTTGGCGACTGCCTCTCTCAAGTTGCTGAGACCGTCATTGATACGGCGCAACTGCTCCAACTGCGTATGTTGCGGAGTAAGTATCTGGCAAAGGAAACTCTTATCGACTGCCGTGTAGGGCGTAGGCTTTCCCTTTTCTTGGTCCACAGAACTCTCACTGCTGCAGTCGTCGCTGCGGCTGCTGTCTGTCATCTCCCAGACATTGGACGCTGAATCAACACCGCCAGATCCAGATCCGCTGCCAGAGGCTGGAGCTGTCATCGCCATCCAGGTCCCAGGTTTCAAACACTTGAGTTGAGTTGGGGGCCGGCTTTCAAGGAAACAGCTACGGAACAAGAAAGTAGAGCTGCAAAACCACAAGTTTAGAAATCTGAATCTTGCGACTGTGACTCTTTGATCTGCTTGCTTTCTAACGATGAACTGAACACAGACATGTCCAAACTTGGATTGCTAACAAAAGGCCACAATGAAAGCTGGATTGCGAACACACATCAGGCATCACATCAGGTTCATGACATTTGGCCTCTGTGAGTCACTGCTGAGCCGGCGTGAGCAAAAAAGGAACCTAAATCAGATGGGCTGTGACAAGGTCACGACGAACACAAGATGAAACTGCATCGGCACCAGCTGCGGAATTAAGAGTCTTATTTCCGGAACTTCAAATCTGAGGCTCACGCGAAAACTTGCCAGCCACGCCTGAATGTTATAGAGAATATGTCCGGCGGTTAATTCCGACTCTGCCACGCGAAACCGACGCGATCCACAAGGGAAATCAAATAAGTCCATTCTCTCTCAAAACACGCTAGCATTCAAATGCGTATACTGCATTAAAAAGAACAAAGTCTCCCCAGTAGCAGCTACATGGCACCCTGCAATCTTTAATTTACATGATCAAATGTTTTTTGCGCGCAGCGCCCGGAGGGCAACTGTGTAGAGCCGAACTGCGTTCCAAAGTGGGCTATATACTTGACTCAGTACTGCCGCTCATAAGCAAATAGGTACCGAAATGGTTGCCCGCGCAACTGAGGTCCGGCGCGGATCCCTAAACTCACAGGATCCCGGTTGAGGTCCGGCGTGGAACACTGAACCCACAGGATCGCGGTTGAGGTCCGGCGCGGAACGCTGAACTCACAGGATCGCGGTTGAGGTCCGGCAAGGTACACTGACGAGGCGGAGGAGAAGGCGGAGGAGGATAAGGCGGAAGACAGCTCACATAAAATCTAACAACCCTCACCTGACAGGTGGGGAAATAGGCTTGGAAACTTTGTGACTCCCAGCTTTCTTTCCTCCAAATTTCCGTGGCTCGCAAATCATTTGAAGCACCCCCCAAAACACCAAGGGTTCTTGTGTGGCAACATCTCTCAAGTTACTAAATCTTGTTTTTGGAACTGGGCCCCGCCTCCCGAACTCCCGATTCTCCTGCAATGACCACATCGTGTTGCAGCAGCAAATCATAGGTTGAATGCAAAGTTCCTCCAATGGCGACGAAATATAACACCAAGTCCCAAATTGAAGGCATGTGCAAGGCAAGAGCAAATCACTTCAAATATACACTTATACATTTGCATCACATAAAACTAACCAATGATTATATATGTATATATATATATCAATTTGAAATATTTGCATCAACTTTGATCCCTCCGATATAGGTCGCTTAGTAGCAATGACCCCCCCTCTGGTACAGCATCTGTTGAACCTTAGAAATCATCAGCAACCAACAATTTGCTGTAAAATATCACGCACACACACACAAAAACCATCACAACACGACGGTCATGGATATAAAATCATCAACATCAAAATCATCCTCAAGATTTCTATCAACATCTCAACTGCTCCAACACGAATTTGCTCCTGAAGCGGAGTTTTCAACGGGAACCACACCATACATCGCTTCGCCCCGTTCGACGGCTTTGAAGGCCTTGACCACCAGAAAGGAACACCACGGGTTCGTTGGTGCCAACTGGGTTTTCAATGGTTTGAGAACTTCAAACAGATTGATGTTGATCAATATATGACAAATATTCAGTGGTCAATTTACTGGAGAAGAATGAATTTCCTGTATATATGTAGAATGTCTATACTGTATATCTGTATCTTATGTATCTATATTTAGCTATTACTATCAAATGAAATAATCAAAAATTCCCAGTGTGGCCAAGGCACGCAGGGNCGGCAGCAAAGGATTTGACACCTTTCTGGTTGAAATTTGGCAGATGGTCAAAGAAGCGACCAATTGCCACATGTGCCAAGGAGCCTTCTTCACCTGGCTCAAAGAAAATGCTTGTGATATCATATTTTGACTGGCTGTTTCAGGTTTCTTGTTTTTTTCTTCATTCGTTTTTTTCTCCTTGTTGTTTCCGTTTTTGAAGGGGACATTAAACAACGTAGCTCACAAATCATTTGAAGCACCCCCCAAAACACCAAGGGTCCTTGTGTGGCAAAAGCTCTCAAGTTACTAAATCTATTGAAAGAAACCTCTATCTTTTTAAGCGAAGCAAAAAAAACAACTCCTCCCGAAAAGAAAAAAACACGAAGCACATCTTTTCAGCTCCAACAATCCCCACCAATATAGACTGCGGTCTCTCCACGATCGCGACGTTTCAAGGGCGGCTCCATGGCGCAAAGTCCAATGGCAATGTTGGGTCGCCAATCCGTTTTTTTGATACTCCAAAAATGGGAATGTAGAAGCTTCTTTTCTCTCTTTCAATGCCACGTTTCCTCCCACAGAATGAAAAAAGACCCTAGGAGAACAAGGGACTATGATGGTCATTAGTCCCTAAAAGCCATGATTCACTCATTCTGAGCGATACTCAGTGATTGCGAAAACCGAGTTTTAATCATCAGAAAAACATGAATCATTGCAGCAGTCCTTCAAAAAAGATAGTGATGATACATTCTAATCGTATGATATTCTGTATTGGTGATACTTTGATACTACTGTCCATTGAATCCATGATTTACTCGGCTGTACATATATGCTACACAAACATATTAGAACCACACACACACACAAATCACTTAAAGCATTGGAATTCTCATTCTGAAAAAGTGACATGTTTTGAAGGTGGATACTGCTTGTCCCTAAATGTTTAGATGAGTGAGGACTTTACCACGTTGCAGACGCTTCGGTTTATGAATCTTCAGCCAAAGCTTTCCGGACGCCGAAGATCTGATAAAAAGAAGCACCGGACAATCAGACTTGAAATCGTCAACTTCTGGACAAATTCTAATTCCAAAACCTGATTTAAGGACATTTTGGGGAACAAAATCCCTAACAATAACTCTAAATTTGGGAATTTCCCAACTGGTGGTGATAGATACATACATACATACCTACCTACCTACCTACATACACAGACATACATACATACATACCTACATACCTACATACCTACATACCTACATACCTACATACCTACATACCTACATACCTACATACATACCTACATACATACCTACATACCTACATACATACCTACATACCTACATACCTACATACCTACATACCTACATACCTACATACCTACATACCTACATACCTACCTACCTACCTACCTACCTACCTACATACATACATACATACATACACACAGTGTTCCGGCAAGATGTGTCTTCGAGCAATTCGTCTTCGGAATTCGTCTTCGGGGGGGAATTCGTCTTCGGGTTGGAATGCGTCTTCGGGAATTTGTCTTCGGAATTCGTCTTCGGAGGGGAATTCGTCTTCGGGGGGATTTCGTCTTCGAGCAATTGGTCTTCGGAATTCGTCTTCGTAATTCGTCTTCGTCTGCGGGTAGAAATGTGATACCCGCACCACGGCCGCAATGTATTTATACATATATATTACACAAAAAAATATATATATATATATTTATAAAATTTAATAATAATATTAATTAAATTCTAAATTATTAAAATATAATATTTAAACTATAATTATTAATATAATTTTATAAGAAATATATATTATTTTTATATATTAAATATTTATAAAAAAAATAAATATAATATATCTTAATCTAAAATTTTTTTGCTATTAATTATAAATATATATATATATATTTATTAGTAATTTATATAAATTCTAATTTTATAATTATTTGGGGTTACCATTAATTAATATAATCTTTTGTTTTTTATGGTTTGTCATATCACAATATATTTTGGTTTATTGAAATATAAAAAATCATATCAATTCAGAAATCAATAGGGAATTTCTATCTTTTTTGTGCAGATGAATGCTTTGACTGTACAAAGCTGTTTCTGCATGTCCTTGCTGTTCCAGTCATTGAAGTTTGATGTTCAACTTGGAATCTGTCAATATCATGAACTACTCTGAATCCAAATGCTCCACTCAAAAGTTCGTTCTCTCCAAACGTTTGTCATGTAATGTCTTTGTTGACTCTTGCATCACTTACATCGAAAGAAATCATTGCTTGGCAAACTTGCATCGCGGCAACCAATGTTGCTCATCATCTTGCTGCTGAAGGGGCTCCTTAGAGCATACGGATCAACCCATGGAGACGTTCACAGATTTTGAGTCAACCAAATGGACCATTAAATTCAAAGATTCGTGAAACGAATCATGGGAGCAAACATACCAAGCCACACATGACAGGTGCAACGCCACAGACCTGTCAGATCGTCAGATCGTCAGTCTGACAAGCAAGATCTTGATTCCAATTTTCAGAGTTTTGCTGGTTGGGATGTGTAAAATTCATCTGGTTGGGTTGATGAACCAACCTGGTTTTCACAATCTCATCAAATTTGGATGATTTTCACCCAAAAACACCGGTTAGTAAAACATTACCCCAAAAAATCCTTGAGAAAACTCACCACCCGCCATGCGCATTTTTCGCTGCCTGGACCCCTTTAGGAGGTCTGCGGATTTAGTACATTTTGCAGCACTGATTGTTCTTTTTCGCCGTTCGATAGAACCTAGGAGGTTTGAAAAAACAAACGACACCTTGGACTGCAAAAGAAGCTTTTAAATTGTTTTTGACGTGTCGTGAAATTGCCACCACCACCACAACAACAACGACGATGACAATGTTCGATTATTTAAAGCCAACTTGGATTCAAATTGGCCTCATTGGCATCGCTTAGATTCGAGATATGGTACATGGACTATATATATAGTATATTATCTTCTACATTCTTCTACTATATAATATCAAATAATATCATCATATTGAATATCATATTATATGACTCCTTTTAAGGGGGTCATCATTGCGATTTTTCACCCACTTTCCCGGTGCGTGATTTTGCCAAGCAGCTGAACCGACGTGCTCGACAAATCCTTGCTTTTTTGCATCAGCTGGTCCAGGGATTCGCCTCAACCCAGGATGCCCAGTGACCACCAGGGGGGTTTCCTATAAACCTTCATTTGCCACTGGAATACTGAGAGGGGGTTACACACCCAAGTGAAATTCATGGAATATCATATCTCAAGGGATATCCTGGATGTTCATCCACTCAATTCTAGGATACCTCCAAAATCCTTTTAAAGAAATTTGAAGTCGTCGGAATTTTTCGAAACATATCTCAAAACACATTAGGCTTCATCATCCTAATCTCCGGATGCTAATAAAAGCCAAAATAAATCATACCTATTTATATGGTATATTAAGATATCCGCGTCTAGATATTCAGGTCGGAATGGGCCCCCAGCCGTATGATAGAGTTTCTTTCCAAATCCATGATACCCAAAATTTGGACCGATAGATACCCTTCCTGAAACTAAGAGAACCCTGAAAATCAATGGTTGGTTCGAATGAGTTTCCTTGAAAGGGTCAAACGGCCGTCATTTTCAGGGGGCAAACTTGCTGTTAGTTTTAGCGAGTATCAAAATTTACCAGTGCCAAATCCAAGCATCGTTTGGAGATGAGATACCTTTATACCCGTTTTTCTTTAAAAAAACAAAGGGATCCTTAGGATAGGCTTTAAAAGCACTACAAAAGGATCCAGCAAGTCATTTGTTGAACACCGACTTGAAAATCTCCAAAAATAAAGTATCGGCTTTTGATCTATAGTCTATTTCACTCCCTTGGACTTACCTTTGGGGGGTGACCTTACCAGGAATATTGCAAAATGCTTTTTCGAAACAAGTGGACGATAGATTGATGATGCTTCCATGATTGATTTTGCGGATATCTTTGGGGATCTGATAGTAGATATCATCCGTTAGATGGTGAATTTCATACAAACGGGTGCAACTTCTTTTGTTAGACTTTTCGTTGAAACAAACAAAAATACGGGATTTTTCGACGCCAAAAAGAAGGATGATACTGTGGGATCACTGTGGGGAAGGTAATTTCTTTTTTGGAGGGGGTTGGGATGAAAGTAACATGCAATTAGTAAACTAAAGGATAGACTCCATAAATATCGATAAATGCTAAAACCCAAAAAGGCAAAAATAAGTGAGTACCAATTCATCTCATTAGCATCACATCAGTTCCCTTTATCGCCGGAACCCTGCAAAAATGATGCTGAGCTTGGCCTCGTTTGAGCAAATCATCCATGGACTGCATTACAACACCTTTCACCTGGCATTTTGGAAAAGTGTTGATTTTCAAACTCGAAAAGTGTTTCCAGGAAGGTTACAACACACCCCTGGAGCACACCCCCAGGCCATCAAGCTAGCGAACTATGAAAGGATTCCCTTTATAGTTTGTTGCTAAAGGTTTAGGGGTGTGTTCCAAAGGTGTGTTGAAACAACCTTAGGGTGTTGAAACAATAATCCTTGCAAAAATATGCAAACATGTCCACAGCCACCTCCTCCAAATCCTTTTCGATCTTTGTCAACTTATCTGCCTTGGAATCAAGAGGGATTATTCACAGCGAATCAGCTACAAGTACAGGACGTGGTTGCAACACAGGACGTGGTTTCAAAGATTTATCGCACCGTGCTTGGGTCCGCACTTCTGCAGGGTTCTGGAATTTAGTGAAGAGTGTCTGACACAAATGTCACACACACAAACATCAAAACAATTCAGAATTTCAACACCCAACAAAAACTTGAACAAAAATGAAATGCATATGAATTTTTCCAAATAAGCAATTCAACTGCAGTACCTGCATAGTCCTTGCGTGTCTTTCCACATGAAAACGACTACCTTTATGACGTTTGAAACAAATTTTTGCACATGTTCGAAAAACCGGACCTGAATTTCAGGCACCTGGAAAGCTTCGTCTTTCTTCACATCCTATACGGGGCGGACAACAGCAAGGCACATCTTAGGTACCAAAATCCAATCATGGTGATCTTCATTTTTTTTGGGGGGGTGTCTGGTTCGTTTTTGTGGATGTTTTTTTGTGCTGCTTCTCTGCTGCCTTCTCTATTAGGCTTTTTGTTGTTGTTGTTGTCGTTGTTGTTCTTGTCGTCGTTGTTGTTGTTGTTGTTGTTGTTGTGATTTTTGGTTTCAATCATCCCAACAACAAAAGTGAACTCGTGACATCTCAACAGGTGCTGTTGTTGGACCATCTTTGCAGCATGGGGCAAACCGGTTCATACAGGTCTGTGTCGTTTGATCGTTTCTGGATTGACATTTACAATATTTTCCACAAAAAAGAAACATGAACTCGAATCCTATCGAGTGAAATCCTCATTGGTTCATAGTTTTTTAGGTGATTTCATGATCACATTATCTCTTTGATCTTGACAACTAGATTGCATGGCGAAGATTCAGATTACGCAACTGGTATGCAAATGGTAGTTTACTGTACCATGTTATATGTAGCATCTGCTCGAAATAAACGTCGAAATAAACGTCTCTTGATACTGTATCTTTGTAATAATTCTATAAGAACGTACAAATCAAAAAAATACCGCCTGGTACTGGAGGAATCATTTAAAAACACGTTCTTCAAACATTGTAAATCTCTCTTCTAGTAGCTGACCGTTGCTGAATTAAATAACCCTACTCATGATCCTACACTCATATACACTCATTATATTCTTTGTTGGTTTCATGTTAACTATCACAGATTCAACACAACACGTTGATATTGCTTTTCTAATATTGCTTTTCTAATTGATGGTTTTCAATGCATATCAAATTATATCATATATATATATATAATCGTGTATGTATATATATATATATCTCATCAGGCAATTTCAGGTGAAAAGAACATCTATTTGAAACCACTATCTATTGTTGTTTCACTGGGCAATTCTTCCCTGAAATTTTTGGTTCCAGCTGCAAACCACCTCCAAGCTCTTCACAGCATTGGATTGCATGAAGAGGCGAATAGCCTGTTGTCGTCATCACCCATTCTTTTTCTCCCCCATTCTCAAGGATAAGTGTTTTTGTTGATGATGAGGAAGTTTTCTCTGTTGGGATCATCCCAACCCGCAAAAATGTGAGTTTTTTTCTTTTCCTGGGGAAGGCAACCCACAAGTCATGGTTGGAATGGGGTGATCTACAGAGAAAAATTAGCAGCGTTTTGCACCTCCGCTGCCAGGGCAAATGCCACTCTCATGGGATATTCACCTGAAATATTTGACTTTCTCAATGTCAATCAAAAAAAATGTTTCAAAATGAAGGTCATGTTAGAGGCCTTCATAAAAAAAAACATGATTTTTAGGCAAAACTGAACGAGTCGTGGGCCCCCAAATAGCCAAACTGATTAAAGGAGATACATTTTCCACACCCAAAATTTTTGCTAGCCATGTTCAATTTCCGGGGGTGCATGGCTACAAAACTGAGCTGCTGACTGTCAACCAAAACAGTAGCTGTGATGCCCTCCAAGGATCCGCGGGATTNTGAAGAGAAGCCAAGGTGGGAACCGCGTGTACCCGACAAGCAAGAACTCGTTTTTTTTTTCCCACAAATGTCTGTTTCTTGCGGAAAGGTTCAATGAAAAGAACATCATGAAAACAAATGACATCTAAGACACGCTGGCTCAAAGACTTGTCACATCCCCCAAAATCCAAAACAGTTTTTCCTCACTCTGCCTCTGGATGAGTCCAAGAGTAGCATTTACCCAAGTTCTGGTCAAAGTCAATGCTATTTCGCTGTCCTGATCCACCATGTGAGACGATCCACCACTCCATTTTTATCTGGGCGAGAAAATCACGGCGTCCTGGTGGAGTTCTTGAGGCAATCAAACGACTATGAAACCTCGGCTTTTGGAGTGACAGAAAGGTTTTTTGAATGAACAACAAGACCAATTCAAAATCGAATCAACGAAACAAGGTTGGTATGGTTGATAGTTGTGATTTCAAATTCATCCCGTGTTCTATTTGAGACAAATTTCAAGAACCAATCAAAAATCCCATTCTCTTCAACCTCTTCAAATATACCCATCTCTAGAAATGTTTTCAGNATCAAGTCTGGCGCAGCTTTGAGCTAGAATAAGCTCTGCAGCGTTGAAGCAACTAATTCTTCAGCAAAAGAGACAGCTTGAACTCAAATTTCAGCCCTATTCAAAGGCTGGATTCTTATTTGAGACAAATTTCAAGAACCAATCAAAAATCCCATTCTCTTCAACCTCTTCAAATATACCCATCTCTAGAAATGTTTTCAGGTTGATGAGATTCACTGAGGTGTTGGCTTGATATGCTCACGAAGAGGTCCGCGGTGGAAAAAACTGAAGCTAGACCTGATATCTACGCGGCAAAAAACCATCTTACAATGCAACTGATTCTGATTCATGGGTGAATCTGGGTGAAACACGTCTTTTTGCTGAGAATCATTTTGGTGCAATATGTTCAATAGAATCATTTTGCAAAAAGGGTAACGCACGGCTGGAGGGCGTTTATTTTTCGAGAGGAGTTTGTTTCACATTGCCTCAGCGTATCTCAGGGCCGTGGCAAAGTGGACGTCATGAACCCTCTGGCCATGGTATACAAACTATTTGCAAAAAGGGTGGGAAACCCCCACCTGCCACATCTATGGTTCAAATTTAGCGTTGCTATCTTTTTGGGGACCATATTTAGTACTGCAGTATTTAGTATTGACATTTACAGACATTTATCCATTGTGGGCGCAGGCCCCTGTTTCCAGCGATCCAGCGATTTTCCAGGGTTCCCCGGCAGCTCTTCACAGTTTAACAACTCGAAAGGGCTGTCCTTCAGCATGGGATTTGATTTTTGGATATTTTTGCTATGTTGATGCAAAAAACAAGTGTCATTAACCATAAAAAATTGGGGAAAGAAAACATAGGACATATATGGTCGTATGAGTCATATTCATCATATTCCATGTCATGGTGCCTTGAATATGTATTGCGCTATTGAGAGTATGATTGCAAGGTTTTACTTGCTTTCTTTGCATAGAATTAGAAGTGGATACAAGCGGCACTTCACTGCTGGTTTTATATCAACTATCATACCCCAAAAATCATTGAAGTTTTTTTCATGCGAAAACAAACAAACAACAAGCAAAACGCAAGCAACATACAAGTTGGTGGTTTCAACCAACATACAAGTTGGTGGTTTCAACCCACTTCAAACAAATATCATGTCAAACATGGACAGCCCCCTTCCCTTATTTTTAGGGGGTGAACATAAAACAATACTTGAAACCCCATCCAAACTATCCCATGTGCAACATCTATGGTATATCTATGGTATATCTATGGTATATTTACTTACCTTTGGTCCATTTTTTTAACGCTAAAAATTGCAGGGTAAAAAAAAGCCATGGACCCCATGGATCCGTCGTTTCGCCTCCCTCGCTCTGTAGAGGATTAGGGAGAGGAGCTTCATCCTGCGGCACCTTGCGGCAGCTTCAACAGCATCTGAGGGGTTATACATGTATCATAAATACAGTACATATCTCTAACAGGATATCAAATTTCCCAGTGTATTTTGACTTTTCATGAAAATACTATATCCAAAAAATAAAGAAATATATTATATATGTATATAAATATATACAGTAAATCTATTCATATTCAATATAGAAATACATAGAAATACAATCAATGAATGTGGCAATTCCATCTCTCCAACAAACTCCTCCCTACGGTAGCACCTTCACCTTGTCGGTCGTCCTTTTTTTCGTGTCGAAAACCCCCGAAAAGGTCGAGCGCTCGAGGAAGGTTTTCGCTCGAGCCAAAAAGCTGCCGTAAAGCTGACAGGTGACTCATCACCCCAAACCGGGGGTTTGGAAAACACAGAGATTCGTTGGGGAAATTGGAAACGGCCTCAAACAGTCGTTTTTGGTGTGTTTTTTTTGGGGGGGAGGAGGACATTAAAAGCAGCTTGTTGTTGATATTTTGCCTCTATTAAGAAACGTTTTATTTTTAAGAGGACACTTTTCGGCAGATTTGGGGGGGTTGTTCCTGATGGTTTTGAGACACACTCATATTCACTGGTTGGTTGTTGAAAGTTAGGGACTTCCCATATGTTAATCAAAAAGCAGTCTGATGATGAATATGAAATTCCCCATTCAATGTACATCTATCAGGACATTGAATACCAATTATGTTCAAATTTCAAATGCCCTTGCAAAATCTTGCGGCAATTGCCTCATCCTTTCTGGGAGGTCCCGACATTCACATCACCAAATCACAACAATCCGATGCCATCTTTCCATGTTACAACCATCTTCATGATCTTTCATATCTGACATGTTTGTCTTAAATTGACTTATTTATTTAGACCTATCTTATTTCATCCATGGGAAAGTACACCACTAGTATTCATACATACCAAGGCCCAAGGGAGCTGGTGATTGCAACTTTGACTTTTTCGTGTGCCAAAAGAAACTCGTTAGTATTGACCAAGGTCGAATGCAAAAGGAATATCTTAAAGAATCCATGTGCGTATAGAAATAGTACGAGCCATATATTTCATGTTGTGTTCAAATTACGCCATATTGTTTCATATATGTGTTTCATCATTCGTTCCCCTATTTTCAAAAGTATCCCCAAAAAAATATGCATAACATAATTCTTTCCTTTTTTCTTCAAAAAAATTGGTTTACCCAAATGCCACACAACCATCTTCCATCCAAAACATCCAAAAAAAGACACCACGATCCACACATCTTTGTTTTGTTACCGTGGGAACCAGGCGACTTTGGACTCTGGACTCCGACTCCTTCGTCTGAGACGAGATTTTCCACCCTCAATGCTTGATGACCTTGGAAGGTCGACGACTCGGTCGTCGACGAAAAGCAAACAACAACAAGTGCATAAATATACTATTATATTCATTTTTTACTAGTGAAATTGAGCTGTGCATATGTTCTTGTTGGGTCTTTTATCGTTTTTTTGTGAAGCGCTCTTCAAAATATAAATTCACAAGTATATGACATCAGCTGGGCAGGTCAAACAAACAATTCAGGGAGAAAGATTGAAATACAACATCACCACGTATTAAAGCCATTTATTTACCCTCCCTGAAACTAACGGTTCGCACACCTGCAAATTGATGGTTGGGGTTCGATAAGTTTCCTTTTGGGGTGACAGGCCTCACAGGTGGTTTCACCGTTGGTTTCAGGGAGGGTAAAAACCTTGACACAATGAGCTGATGGGCCCGATGGGCCTTGAACTTTTGCCGCTCGGCTTTCTTCTCTTTCTTTTCCATGCGCTTCTTGTACTGGCCATTTTTTGAAAATTTGGAGGGTATCAAACATATTAAACATCAACAAAACCAAAAAATGGAAACGATGGCCATGCAAAGCTATATAGAACAAAAAATGTCAAGTAGTCGTGAAGTCGTGAAGTAATATCTCAAAAATACAACCATTATGATTCAATTACTGGTTGGTGGTTGAACCAACCCGTCTGCAAAAATATGTCCGTCAAAAATTATGATGACCATTTAACAACAGCTTGGGTCGTCATACGGCATAACGGGAATTTTTCGCCTCGCCTCAGGATCATTCTCTGCCCGCTCAGCCTCCGTGGGTGTGAACACCTCAGGTCACGACGATATCATCGATCCATGGGGATTTTTTGTTGGTCATCCAAAAACCAGAGGGATCTAGGTATGGTATATTTACCTACATGAATGGATGATTTTTATGGTAAATCTAGGTTATTTACCTACATGAATGGATGATTTTTGTGGTTTTCATGTAGGTAAATATACCAGACATTTACCATACAATCACCCAAATCTAGGTACCTACATGAATGGGTGATGTTTTATGGGTTTTTATGGTAGGTAAATATACCAAACATTTACCATAAAATCACCCAAATCTAGGTACCTACATGACTGGGGTGATGTTTTATGGGTTTTCATGGTAGGTAAATATACCAGACATTTACCATAAAATCACCCAAATCTAGGTACCTACATGACTGGGGTGATGTTTTATGGGTTTTCATGGTAGGTAAATATACAATCGTCCAATGGATCCGGATTGCGAAACATTTGGAGAGCTGAATCTAATTGTTTCGGGGAAGCCATCCCAAAAAAAAAACGAACGGCTGTACATTACCCAAAAATGATGCCAAATCGAAAAGGTGGTTTAAAAAGGCTTTAACTCTGGCCATTTTTGGTATCTATCTTCGATTTTCAGGGGGGTAAGTCGGTGAAACCTTTCGGTTGGGCTGAGTTTGACACATAATCCATGATCAGCTTCACCACTTTCCATCCAGCATAGCCCGGCACCTCATTACCGATAACCATCCGCAGGCATCCAATCATATTGTCAGAGAATGATTGGGGTGTCCAATCACCTTCGAAACGCAAAAAAAATTAGATTCCATGAAACCATTCTCAGAAGGTGATTGGATCCCTACACTACACCATTGTTTCTATCGTTTCCAAACACTCAAAAGGCAGAAATCTCCACAACAAGCTGTACCAAAATAACACATACATTTAAAAAGGTAGTTGTGGACAGGGCGGCACAACTTGGCGGCGAAAAAAATGCTACCTACAAAATGGGACCCTAGTAGCTAGGGTTGTACCTTCATTTATAGGGGTTATAACCCCATGCAGTTACCCATTTACAAGGCATTTATTGGGGTTACAACTCCATTTGTAGCTAGAACATGCAACATTCAATCATATAGTCGGGAAAAAAAACACAAACAAGTTCTATCATTGGATTTTTAGAGTTCTGATTGATCACTTGAGTATAATATTCCCCACAAATCACGGTTGGCACCCGGACCACTAAATAGAGAAGCCATCCATAGTCACTGAATGTCACCTTGGAGTCACTCAGCTCAGTGGATATCAGTATCCGGGGTGACAGCTATCCATGTCTGTTGCTAAGTATCATGGGATAAGTGGGAGAAGTTGTACCTATTTCTTTAACTCATATCTTAAGAAATATATGTACTCATATTCCATATTAAAGGTACTTTAACTCTACGTTATATCAAATATCTATACACCTCTAGACTCTAGCCTATGGTTACCAAGGGTTCCATTTCATGTTTTCTTACATCCCAGGCGGGAAGATCTTGAATCGTCGCCGGGTAACTTCCGGGAAAAACCCAAGCTCAAACTCGCGGGTTAAAACCACCTATTATTGACCCGAGTTTTGGGATGAAAATTCCACCCCCGCCCTAACTTTTCAACGAAAACAGACCAACAATGACCTACAACATGACGCAAAAACAAACCTGTCTTTCTTTTTCTCCAGTATTTTTTTTTTGAAATGGTACCCGTACCCTAAAAATCCTAAGAGTTTTTAGACACCTGAAAAATCTGACCAAACAGGGATCCCAAAAAACACAAAAAACAAAAGGTCAACTCCGAGGCACTAAAAACTGGGTGGCCAGATTCACGGTGAAGAGATCCTGCATCGCGGGCATTGCCGTTGTTGAAGCAATATTGTTGTCATGTCATGGGTTAAACGACTCATAACCACCTTGCCAAAAGTTTGCCCACCCCATTATTTTACCCCATGGGAAGCACATTCAGAATTCGACCAACAAAAATACAAATGAAATCCATTTAAGGTGAGTTCCCCAAGAGTTTACAGATTTCAACAAACAATTCCATCCAAACTCGATTCTTCTCCCCAACTTCAAAACACTAGGCTAAAAAACAACAAAACACTATGCACATATATACACCATCATAAATCACCACCGCCAAACAACACAACAACCAAAGTAACCAAAACGGCAGGTGGGTGGTGAAAAAAGGGGAAAGGGTGGGTGTCCAGATACATCTCAAAGTTTGCACCAACTTCCAATGAAGATTTGATGGCCCCAAACCTCGGTTCTACGGCAGGCCCAGCGTAAGGCATCTCACCCAAGATATCTGACTTGGTGGATGATGGTGGTTTTCCATAATCCCTTATTTCTTGAAAACGTTGCTTGGATTCCCATGATGTTCTTCTCTCAAAATTTGTTTGTTTTTTGAATAGAATCCCAAACATGTCGTGTCTTTTCTCCCAAGAAATAATCGACATGAGATCCCATGAGCTCAGAGCTCAGAGATTGAAGGATTCAGCACAAAAGATAAGTTAAAACTGAAGTCAGCCTTTGCTTCTTTTTGAAAGAAATTCCCAGCCATGTCTTTGCAATATTTCGACCATCAAAAATAAACAAAAATATGAATCGGCAAACCCCAAATTCGTCAATTTTTCAATGTTGAAAATCGACATCTTCTCGAGGTGGGTCTGTTTTGAGGCCTTGACGTGAAGTAGGACACGCCCGAAAACAACAGCATCCCGCACCTTGAAAACTCCAATGGTTCAAAGGATGAGTCTGAATGATGTTGATATCGGTGAACAACATTTCCACGACATTTGACTACCAAAACAAAATCACTCTGTTGACTTTAGTGTAATGTATGTATGAATTGTTGCAGTGCAACAGCAAACAATGTCAATAAAGAAACATCTTTTCAATGAATTTCATCGATGGGGATTATGGAATATTGTGTATAATACAAATTCATGATCATTCCCAGTCATCAACCATCACAAGACTTGCATGAGATGTCATAACATACACATTCATATACCACGATGTAAGATGATGTAAGCAATGTATCTGCATTGAACCCCCTGGCATTTCATGTAGTCATTAACTCATCAAGATCTGAGCAGGGCACAAGTTCCACTTTCCCATGGAGCTCCATGATAGAATCACACGCAGCAGGAAATACAAAGCGTTTACACCGATGAGTGCAAACAAATAGTACCTCAGCTTTTTTTCTGTTGTCTGTTTTTTATCTTTAATCTGTTTTCTCCGCAGTTTAATGTCTTTTTTCTCTCATGGAAATACTGACACACAAATAAATTTCGAACATAATAGCTTACAGAACTTGGTGGCAATTAAAACCACATTCTCCTTTCTCCAGCATCAATCCCTTGGGATTCTTTCCCAACACATTGATTTCTGTCAAAGAAAAAACATCAAAAACAAGTTCAATGGGGATCAAATCATCTCACTTGCAGCACTTGCAATATATAAATGTGATGGTTTTCTAAAAAGGAATAGCTCAAAAACACGTGTATCACAGGAATTCCAACCCAGGCCCCGGCCAAAATAAAGGTCCCATGGCATGTTTGATACTTTCAAGGGAAGCGGGAAGCTAAGCTTGCAATTTCAATGGTCATCTCCCGAATCTTTCCACTTGTGGCCCCCCGACTGGATGGATGATTCTGCTCTTTTTGCCTGGTTTTGGCTGCGAACGATGACACGGAGAAAAAATCCCAAACAACCAACTGTTGGGGCACAAGTAAAGATCTTGTTGGCACGCCAGCGTGTTTGGGTGAACGTTGTTTGCATGTTTGTTGATATCATCTTCGCTCAAAAACATGAGAAATCATTAGGTAGGATTTCACGCTCTATGGACATCTTGCTAACCGCTACTAGCTTTTAATATGTTTTCTTTAAATAGCTCAGTTGGCAAATGAATGGCCCATCAATCCCACCTGGCAAATCATTGTCTTGCACCCTCTCTCACCGTTTCTCACAACAGCCTGTTTCTTGTCTGCTTGCCCAGCCATGGCAAAAACAATGGCTTCAAAACGGGCTGAAGAAGAAACAATCCAAGAAACAAGAATCCTTAAATCATCATTGACAAACACAAGGACCCTTTTTTTTCATTGATTTACCATCAAGTCTTCATAGAATATTTTCCCCAACAACTTGCCAAAATTACTGCATAAACGTCTGACAACAAATCATTTTTTGGCCTGAAAAGGCCGATTTGCCTTTAAGCCAAAACAGTGACAGCCTGATCCCTTGTGGCTTAAAAGAAAAAACCTACAGTGACATGGTTGAACAGAAACGGTGTCCCTGTTAAGCTACAGTGACACGCTGATTCTCTTTGGCGGACTTATATAACTTGATTTCTTTGTGCATATCCTGGCAGCGAAAAGTATGACTCTGGAGTAGCATGTTTTGATTCTTGCAATCATGCAAATACCAGCAGTCTAGCATTCCAGATCAGGATTCTGCATGAAACAGCAGTTCCAGTCTACTTTCAGAACGCTGTTCTTATGCTGCGCGAATTCATCCATATTAGGATCAGGTCGCAGTGTTCTTCCCCCTGACTATACAGAGTATACAGTATACCTGGACACTGGGGTCAGATTTATCAAATCAACATGATAGGTTGGTGTGAGATTAAGTGTCTTAGAATTCATCTCTTTTCTTCCAATTTCAAGAAAAAAACGCTCATGTTCCCAGGGCGTCATCCACGATATCGAGTATGCCTTAGCTGAAATGATTCCCACAGTCAAACAGTTTGCCCTTTCCAACATGAACCGCAGTATTGTTCAACAACAAATCCAACAGTTAAAACAAATGTTGGTCACTGAAAAGCCTCACAGTCACAATTCGTGCCTCCCAAGAAACCGCCTAACAATCCATCCTCCAACAATGTTGAGCCTTTTGTTGAACAAAGTAATCCCTGAACAGAAACTATCCATCCATCATTGGTTTCAACTTTAAAAAAAACGTCATTGATTTTGGTAATCCCCCCCCACCCTGGTTCACAGTGGATGTTGTTTTTAGGTTTTTCTTATTTGGCCCCAGTCATACAAATTGAATAGATCTTCTGTTTATCCACTGTGAATCCTAGGGTGTTTACCCAACATATATCCCCCTGAAAATGGATGGTTAAAAATCGATGAAGTCATTTCCAGCAGTCCAAATGTTCAGGGAAACGAATTTCGTGAATGTTCGGGTGGACGGTGGTGGACCCAAAACCACCCAACTCATTGACTTCAATGACTGCCTCCAAGTAACGACTTCATCGGTTCTGAGACCTAGGTTTTGAGAGATATTTTCCCTGGGACAAAAAAAAAGTTGCTGAAACTGAAACATGATGATGATACTGGGGAAATCAATCGTTTTTGTTGTTGTTGTTAGTCTAAAACAAATCTACTTAAACATTTATTCAAATTCTCATTTAGACACACCCTGTTGTAAAAGCCACTCAAACGAAACTTGAACCACACATTTTTTTTGTTGTAAAGATGTGGCGAGAACTGAGGGTGGTACCGGTGCCATGTTCATCTCCTACAGCGACAGATTGATTCATAGATGGGAAACCCCTTGGGATGTAATGTTAGGACATCTTACGTTACATGGGAGGATAGATCAGCTTCTGCAAGAAATACTGGAAAATCACCATATCTTGGATGGCAAAATATGGATTCTGAATCGTCTCAAATGGAGATCTTACCCCTACAAAACGGTGTCTTTTTCTACCACTGCTTTCTAGGCAAACCAATCTGGGTGTTTGATGCTCAATCAATGTGCATCATATGAAGGGACATAAAAGGCGGATAATATATACATATCTCTAATGTAAAATATACACGGGTATGTATTGTATTATATGCAACATGGTACAATAACTAATGATAGATATACAGGACATCATCTTATATCATCTTTGTGATTATGAAACATGTGACACCTGTCTAGTTGCCTCCAAGTCTTTTCCCCCTTTTTGCGCTCAAAAAATCTCCCGGAGGGTCCTTTGCTTGCTTCCGAGAAATCCGAAGCACATCCCTGTAGTTGTCCTCTCAGGCGGTGGTTGCCCGTCTGCCGTTTGGATGGGTTAACGGTTTGGTGTTTTGCCCTCAGGTTTTTCGCAATCAAATGTCTCTTCCCTTCAAGTCCCATCAAGGTTTTTCTTGTTTAAGTTTGATTTGCCCACCATTCATCACGGTGGGAAAAAAACGAGAGGTCCTTTGAGACTGACAAGTCTTATTTAAACGTATCTGATTCTTTTTGGGTGGGGTTCTATACAAACTTCACAAAAGTTCTATGTTGAATTTGTGGATGTCAATGTGGACTTTCCGATGTCACAGTTTTCTAAAGACATCATTGCTCTGAAGGGTTCAGAAGCTTCCATTGCATTAGGAAGTCCACAAGTTTCTGAGATCAATCATCTGAAAATATAGAGAATTCATAGCTCTTTCAAACTGAGACATGAATCAAATTCACGAAACATGTCATCGGCAAAACATGCTCAGCAAACCACCCGTGTGTGATCTGCAGATTGCGAACGAATTAATTCATTGATAATGGATGCAAATCTCAAATATATATATATATATATACATACATATATATATACATATCTGCAAATCATATCTGCTGCATCAAATCATAGAATATCAAATCATGGATTTTTTTCACACATTCAGATTTCAACTCCAAAAGATTCGGAATCCAAATAAAACCATCGATGTATCATGCGGAAATTCTCTAGCGCCGAATTTCATGTTGCATCCTGAGCACCATAGGAGTGAAGCATATTGGAGATGATGCCACGTGCCTCCGATTTCTGCGGAAGCATTGGAGGTCATAAAACAATTTCAGCAATTCCTCAACCGTTAGCTACGAAGTAGTTGTTTCTTAGTCATTTTGTTTTGGGGACTTTAATCAACAAAAAAAACATATCAACAGTAGTTGTTTTATTTCTGTTGGTCAATTTTTTTTTCTGGACTACTGTAGTTCAAACATATCAACAAACAAAAAACAACAACAAACTAGGCAAGTCTGAAGCGATGCAAATTGAAACAAAAAAATCCAACGATCAACTTTGACATCCGTCGATTCATGGTTGACATCCCTCGATTGCACCTCTATCTGTTCTTCGTCATCATCAGGTTGACTCCGCTTAACTATGGACCTAAGCACCCCAATTTTTCTGCTTAAAAAAAAAACATGTACTGATTACTGTATATAAAGATGATAATCAAAACCATGATGAACATATCTGAAAACTGTAAGACAAAGCTTTGAATTTGGCTGTTGTTTGGAACAATTATTCACCATCTCAATGAAGCATGTTTTGATATGTCCCACAATATTATTCAGCATGCCATGCCATGCTTCATAAGTCTTTCTGTCCTCTAAGATCGTGACAATGGAGTTTCGTTGCTGCGAGTAATCACGTTTGGGTCAGCTTTGAGCCTGTCATGTTCATTTTTCGCATTTTTCAAAACATTCAATGATTTTGCCCACATACCCTGGGAAGATACCCCAAACTTCCCCAAACCCCCACAAAGAAAGGAAATCCTTCATAAACTGTTGGTGAAACATCCGGGGTATCTTCCAGGGTATGTGGGTGGGATCTTAGAAACATACTAAACTGGAAAGATCCGAGGTTGCCTATGTTGACCATCCCCAAGTTGCAAAGTCTACTTGACCAACAAAACTGGAGGCCGAAGCAGGAAACTCCATAGCATCAAAGTCAATAGGGTAGCTAAACTCGCCGGAGTTTCCAATGGGTTTTCTCATCAGTCCTTCTATCCTTCTAGGGGTTAAAAACGGTGTTTATATAATCGATATGATTTACAATGATTTACATACCAATCATAAGGATTCCCTGAAAATTTCAGGTGGTATTATCGTTTATTTCCCCCTCACTTTTTCCAGGGTTTCATCCACATGTTTTTTGGATGCAACACCAGCCAGCATGACTCCAGAAGTTTGAATGCTAACGGCAAGCAAGCGCCACCACAGGCGATACAAAGTGGCGTCCACTCAGCAGTGCGGCAGCTGCATGTGATGTTTCAACAGAAATCATCAAGTTAGTGGAAACAGGAAAATATCCAGCAACAAAAAACAAATTACTTTACTTCGAGTGATCCCCACCATGACATGTTGGGTGGAGGTTGTCAGGTGGGGGTTGTCATCTAGCTCCAGAAGTGAAGCAGTCTGGGAGTGAATTCAAGACAGTATGGGATGCCAATTTGTTGAAGAACTACGCTTTGTTTCAGCATCAAGACCTCCGCCTCGTCTGAGACAGCAGCATCAACAGCTCCTGACAAAGTTCCATTTTCACATCGCGCCTGTAATACATCTCCCTCTATTCAGCATCCTTCGCTTGAACACGCCAAAGCCAAATCCAAATGTCATACTTTGCGCTCACCGGGTTTCCATCTTGTCGATCACAAAGTTTTCTCTCCACATCCACTTATGTCAGCCTGATCGGGTCAGGTGAGGGTAGACATACA